>CAUYRH010133316.1:0-12026 GCA_963574655.1 Perodicticus potto
AGCTGTCACCCTAGATAGAGTGCTGTGGCATCACAGCTCACAGCAACCTCCAATTCCTGGGCTCAAGCGAGTCTCTTGCCTCCACCTCCCAAGTAGCTGGGCATGCAGGTGCCCGGCCATTTTTTGGTTGCAGCCATCATTGTTGTTTGGCGGGACCAGGCTGGATTTGAACCTGCCAGCTCAGGTGTAGGTGGCTGGTGCCTTAGCCCGCTGAGCCATAGGCACCAAGCTGATAGCTACATTCTTATGACCTAAGCCCAGAAGTGGAACACCATTACTTTCTAGTATATTGTTGGCCTTACAAACTATCCTTTGTACTGTATGAGAGTGAACTGACACATGATTGTGACTATCAGGGGGTAGAGGTCTTGGAGACTTCTTATCAAAGAAATAATTTGACCTATAATTTGTTAGTTACTTCTAGACACTATGTTTGATCACACACAGAAATTAAGTTGAGTATTTGGGAACCAAAATGAGGGGAAAGAAGGAAGCCAAAATAAATTTTCTAGTTTAGGTGCCTAAAGAGATGAAATCATGGAGCTCATGTTTATATAATTTTTTTTGAATTTGTTTTAGTTAAAAATCATTTGTTTTTATAAATAGAGATGCATAAAAGAGATAGCCATTTTTATTTTGTGTTGCAATATTCCATTCTTTGAAGGAAATAAAAATGGAAATAATTACTACAAACAGGAATGTCAAAACACCAGTCAAAACAATGTAAAAACAGACCTGTTTTGGATCCTCATCAAGGGTCTAAGTGGTTGGAATAACTGGAGGACTAAGTCTAGAGCTTTTTCTCCTGTAATGAATATTATCATCAATCTAGCAAAAGAATGTTCTTTTAGCTAAGGGTCAGAGGCAACACTTGCTTCAGTCTCTACTCACATGTAGCAATTCATTGGTAGTTTTTCTAGAAATACATATTCTCCTCAAATATGATATCCTTAGAATAATAGTTACAGAGAAAAATGTTGGATTTATAAAACATTTTGAGCTCCATAGGGAACAAAATTTGCAAGGAAAGTACAAAGTGTTATTGGCATCAAATTCACAATTCATTCCAATTCTCTCCCAGAATCCTTTCCTTTCTCCTAAGGGAAGAAAGTTCCCATAAAAAAAGAGGCAGAGGCCGTAGCTATTAAGTATAGTCTATGTCCCTGGGACAAAAACTTCTTTGAGTTCCAAGGAGCACAAGATCCTCTATTTGCCAGGATTCTTAGTTTTCAACAACAACAACAAAAAAATGGGCTCTGACAAATTTAAATAATAAAAAAAAGGTATTTGCTTAAAAAATTGGATAGCTCAGAAAATCCCTAAGAGGTCTGGAAAACTAGGCTTGGAAGATATTTGGCTGACAATAATTTCCCACTAAATAAAGAAGAAAAGAATTAAGAACAAGACTTCCCAAATCAACAATGATTTTTTCCCCCAACTTTTGGCACGTACTTGTATGTCATAAGTAAATACCATAGTCAGATATATGTAAACAGAGAAAATTACCTAAACCTTAATTTTCAACCTGCACCCAAAAAATATATAAGGTATGACAATTAAGTTCATGAAATCATCTAGAAAAAGTGCTATGTACCTAATTGTTGAGTATCACTACAGTCACCTTTGAAATACTCCTCTTAAGAAGCTATACATGACACCAGAACCTAGCTCACCTCTCAGAGCAATTTTGGAATGCTTTTTTTTCTGAAATGACCATCATCACTGTCCTCAAATGAAACTCTGACAATTAAGTTCACAAACTTGCTGCCATGCAAGTTTACTTTGGCAGCACTGTACAAACAACTCAGCCAGGTTTCATAACCTTGGTATACCAGTGCCTTACAGCTGTGTTTATACTGACATGTGGCAGTGTCATGCTGAGTGGCATTCATTATTGTTGTCAAGTGTTTACATGTGCTGTATATATGAGGCCTGACAATTAAGGTCAGGAAGTCACCCTAAGAAAAGTGCTACATGCCTCATTGCTGAGTATCACTACAATCACCTTCAAAGTACTCCACTTATATACTTGGTGACTGTAAATATTAAACCATGGGCCAGGTATTGATTTAGAGATTGGAAATAGCGTGTTCAAAAAATTGAAGCTATTTTCCACATGGAGTTTATATTCTAAATAATTCCATCAGTTTAATTTCTATTTATATTGCTTTTATCAATTAAAATTTCAACTACACTGACATTATTAGGTTTATTGTGCCTCCCCTGATATTCCAGCTCCTTTACGGTTACTTGAAATTGTGGAAGTCAAATTTCTATCTGTACTTCATCAATATCATTCCCTAATACCAGACATAGTATAAGAATAATGGGATCTTAAGTAAATATACAAAAAAAAAAAAAAAAACTTTCTTCAAAATAGAAACTTTAATTTCAAAGTTTGCTTAAAGTTGTTGTATGCTGTAAAAAGAAGTTAATCCAAATCTTATTTTTAGTTATTACTTGGGAAAAAGTTCCTGTAATTTCAAATGTCAGTCTTTAGTGAAAAAAATACATATAACCAATCCCTCTTTTATGAACAAATGGAATGTTCTCTTATATGAGGGATAGTCCAACCTGAAACAATTCAGTAGATTCTTTTGGGATTATATGATCAGTTTCATTGGAGTCAAAGGAGACATACCTCTTTTCTTTAATCCTTTATTTACTTCAACTTGAATTGAAATCAGTTGGAATCACTTGATGAAAGCTCTCTTGGAAAGCTGGGAGCTTAAGGACAGAATGTATGTGAGGGCTTTTAGGTTGTGAAAGAAAATTCATTCCATTTGACTCGTGATTTTCTTATAGTCAACTCAAACAGGATGTTATTTCCCACAATGTATCATCTATTTCTGCAGGATAATTGTTTAGCAAATCACTAAATTCTGAGACATATGGATGGCTTAGAAAGTAAAGGGAGAGATGAGTTACTTTAGTACTAAAAATGCAAGATTTCACAATTTTAAAAAATGTATTCATCTAGCCTAGAAGAGTTAGAAACATATTTTAAGGCAAGATATTTCTTGACCTAAGATCTATAATACAGAAGGGAATTTCCAAATACTTCAGAATTTAATGCTATTCAAAAATATTTTCCATGTAATCTTATGACAACTTTTTCTTACCCTCTTTATCTCTGCCTTCCCTGTTGTTTCTGGGAAAAAAATGTTGGTGTTCGTAGCAAAATTTAGCTTTTTGTGCATCAGATCTAATTCCCTTTCCTCTAGCTCAGGACACATCTCCAGCCTTTGTTCAAACTGTCTCTTCTATTATCAGAAGATATACCTTAATCTCTCTGATAGTTATAGTAATAGCACACACACTTTCATGAACCTCCATTTATCCTTCTGCTAGAAACACATTTCTCTGCTCCCCTTTATTTTACAACTCATCAAATTGTTGTTTCCAAGTCCTCCTCTTGGGTTTTCTCTTGAGCTTATGTTAATATTTCTTCTTGTCCACATAACTCCATTAAAACTACTCCTGTCAAGTCTACCCAAATTATCGATATTACTAAATCCAGTAGTCAATACTCAGTCCTCATCTTACTTGATGTAGCAACAACACAACACGAATGTGAGTTTTTTGAAGCCTTTCTTTCTCAACATTCTGCTGATCCCATCCTCTTGCATTGCCAACTCATTTCCCTAAAGTTTCAATGGCACCCAGAGCTGGGACATCATTTCTTCGTTTCACTTTCCATTTTCTCCTTTGGTGCTGTTGTACAGTCTCTTGGCACTTAAATCATCTATTTACTAAAGAATCTCTAAATTCTGTTTCTAGCTAAGAACTCTCCCCTGAATTTCAGAGTTCTAGATGCATTTGTCTCCTTCACAGTTTTGGAAGTGTTTACTTCTTCTTTTTTTCCTTAAACATTTTATTTTACTTTATTTTATGGCTGAATTGTATTCCATGGTGTGCATGTACCACAGTTTTCCATTCCTGAGTTGATGGGTATTTAGGTTTTGTCACATCTTGGCGATTGTAAATTGAGCTGCAATAAACAATCTCATGCAAATGTTCTTATGATAAAATAATTTTTCTTTTGTGTAGATGCCTACTAGTGGAATTGTGCAGTCAAATGAGAGAGCTAATTTGAGATCTTAGAGGATTCTCCATACCTCTTTCCAAAGAGACCATATTAGTTTGCAGTCCCACCAACAGTGTAAGAGTGCTTCCTTCCACATCTGTGCCAGCATCTGTGGCTTTGGGATTTTGTGATGTGGGCTAATCTTACTGGAATGAGTTGATATCTCAGGGTGGTTTTGATTTACACTTCTCTGATGATTACGGATGATGAACGTTTTTTCATATGTTTGTTAGCCCCGGGCAAAAACTGCAACAACAACAAAAAAGTACACTTGTGTTCATAAAAGGTGAAAGAGAAAGAAGCACTGAGACAGGAGCTCTGCGGGCGCTGTAGAAACCTTTCAAGAAGAGAGCTTTCCTCATGAAATGACAGGGCCTACTCTGCTCCCTTAATCCTTCAGTCTCTTTCCTTCTACTCTCTCATGATCCTTGAGGGGAGATGCCAGGATCCACATGCACATGTATTATTCTTATACCTTTCCCGATGTGATATGAGATAAATGAAGTTCTTAGAGACCCACATGGTGGTTTCATCTTCTCTGTGTCAATGAGGAACAATAAATTCTTCTTTGTATTACTCAGATGTAGTCTGGGACTGCACCATGTGAATCTGGCCTGTACTTTGACGTCCTCTAAGATAATAATACTATTTTGTATTCAAAATGTAGTTCAAGTGATACTTACCTACTGAGACTTTGGAGCACCCTTAGTAGCAGGGAAAAGTGGAGTGAAAGGTGCTACAGCTTTAATAAGGACAAAACATCTGTCTCTCAGCTCCTGCAGAGCAGCTACTAAGCAACATGATCACTCACTTTGAGTGGGGAAGTGCTCACCCCGGCTTTGCTGGACTTTTTCCCAGCCACGAACAGACTGGATATTGGTGGAGAGCACTATTGGTTCTGGAGAGAGAGAAGAAAATATTATTTCTTAGGAAGTGTAGCAGTTTAAGAAATGGTGTTTGGTAGGGCATGTGTTGGTTTACGTTTCCCATGAATCACATATTTCCAGAAGAATCTGCTGGCCAATTATTACTAAAAGTTTCGCTCATGCTGAAGCCATTGTAGGCTGATTATCTAGAACTTTTCTGATTTCCCATCCCATATGTTTACTTACCGTTAGGGCATTTTGCTCTTATTTGGCAGGTTTATCAAAGAAGATAAAAAAGATTTAGTGCCATTATGCCAATTTTCTATTACCAGTTCTGATCTTAGCACTGTTTTCCAGTGTGTAGTTCTATAGAATATTTTTCTAAGAATGGCCTATTAAAAAAAAGTTTCTTTAATCTCGTACGTTGAAAAAATATTGCATATCATATTTCCCTTTTTAGGAATTCATGGTATACACTGGGGTTTAAAGGCTTCTAGTTCTCCTGCAATAAAGAAACTGATTTTAACTCTGCCGAACCTTGCATTTCCCAAATTTATTTCTTTAGAGAGTTTTTCTTTTTTTAAGACATAAAACAGAATTAATGTTCCAAAGAAGACTTTAGTAAAAGATAGATTAAATATTTCACATCATTGATGCTTAAATTATGCCTAACATGAGGTCCAGAGATTTCATGAGAACTTCTTCATCCTGTTCTCTATTACCACTGATAATTGCATGTTATGTAATCATTTGGGGTAAGTGGGCCAGAATTCTAGCTCATTCTTCTTCTCAAAGGAATAAAAATAAAAGGCATTCCTTTTATCCTAATGATCAGTCAATTTGAAAGTTGACTCTGTTCTCATCCAATTTAGAGCCAGCAGACACATCCCTGGTGTATAGGCTGTGTCCTGCACAGACTTTGATGCCCTGTGTCTCTGAGTTCTCCACATGTAGACTAAGATAGCCATCTACTCCTTGAACTTTTCAGAGTGGAGGATGTTAAGGAACTGATAACATTTAGGACAGTTTCCCAAGAAGTTGAAAAGGAAGATTCACTCACAGGCACATTAGGTGCAAAGATCTTGATGCAAAGATTTAAGAGTCAGAAATGAATATTTCAGCATATTATTTGTTTCTGTAAAGACCAAAAGTATAAATAATTATAGTATGAAAGACAAAAAAATAAGACAAGCAAAGTAGGTGATCGAGGAAAGAATAATTGATGATTAGTATAACATTATTTAAATACCAAACTGCACATAGCAGAATTCTATACAAGAGAATCATTAGGCTTTTCTAAAGTGTAAAACCACAGAGCTCAAGGAAAAAAATGTCAATATGAAAGGTAAGAAAACATGGGGAGGCCAGAGTAAATATATAGGCACTCCATTGGGCAGGATAAAGAAAATATTAGGGAAAATACATCAAATGATTAAAAAATATTTTCTGACTGAAAAATTCAGTTATAATATATATAATTTTTAATTTTTTGCCTTACAAAAACTTATGGATCATTGGAACATCTTTTTTATTTTTTAAATTTAAACATTATTTTCAGAGCTTGTCTTTTGCAGCTTAATATGTTTCTATTATGTTTAATGGCTGATATATTGTAGGAGAAAGAAGATCCAGAGACATTTGGTTTTCAGTTAAATATGAAACAACAGGAACTGGATTGAGGACACTTTTGTATTTAACAAACTCAAAGAACGGCAAAAAGAAGGATTAATGTTTTGATGCAAGAGATAGCTCCATAAAGAAAAAATACCTAGAAAACAAAGAAGAAAAGGAAAAATTGCCTGCATTTTATTTTCTGAAATAGACTCTTAAGTGTCTGGATAGCAGCATGTTTTAATTTATCTTAATTCATAGGTATTCAAGAAAGTTTACACAAAGATGATTCCATCTATGGTTTTCACATTCCTGGCAGGAGCTTGGGGTGAAGACTCAAGGTGTAAGACATTCATTTATATTGATCATACAAGTGACCAGCTTTATAAATGCACTGGTTCTGTATGACTCACCACCTTGTTGACCAGTTTTCCACATTCATAATCAATCTTCTCTACAAAGAATGGTGATTGTATTTGTTAGAGTCCTCTAAAGAAGCAAAACCAATAGATCTATACATACACACAGAAGGAGAATTATTTTAAGAAAATGGCTCATGTGATTCCAAAGGCTGGCAAACCCCCGTATCTGTAGGGTAGGCCAGCTGACTGGAGTCCCACAGAAAAAATCAGTGCTGCAGTTTGAGTCTGAAGGTCATCTGCTCTGGATGCAAAGAGAGTAAAGGATAAAGAAGGTAGGGAGAGAACGTGGACTGAATTGAAATAAATGACCACGACAAGTGAAAACTGTATATAATTAAGGTAAGAAAAAAATAACAAACCTGTTGTGGTGGGCGCTGTAGTCCCAGCTACTTGGGAGGCGGAGGCAGGAGACTCGCTTGAGCCCAGGAATTGGAGTTTGATGTGAGCTGTGATGCCACAGCACTCTATCCAGGGTGACACCTTGAGGCTCTGTCTCAATAAATAAATAAATAATAACAAACCCTGAGGGACAATAAAAACTATTAAAAAATGCTGCTGAGAGTTTTTCTTCCCATATTTGGTATCGTATATGTGAAGCGTGATACTAAATTTGTTATGCATACACACAGTATGATGAAAGAAATGAAAAATAACTCTGTTTAGCCACAAGAAGCACACACATGTGCTTGCAGCCTGCTGACTCTCCTGTTTTATTTGAATAGCACATTACATGTTATTTTCTTTCCTCCCATACTCCTGGAAGGAGAAATTTTACCATGTTATACCAAGCTCATGAAAATTCAAGATAAATTGTAGATCTAAATAAATAGGATTTAAGTGTCACCTTGCCAATAGAAAGTGGGATTTTGTGAATTTTTCTACCATTTCAACAAATGCTGTCAAAAACATCCTACTTTGATATTCTTAAACCAAAAGATTTAAATTCACTTAATGCCTTTGAAGAGACTGCTTTGTTGCCTCTAGGGAACATTCTCTGTTCTTTCCTCTTCGCAACCCTGGTCTCCATAGGATGTCTATATTACTCTCAAATTGTACTATCTTTATTCCATTTACTTTAAGCTCTCCAAGAGTTAGGGTGTTCACAGCAGGACCCAATAGCTACTTGATCTAAATCTGTTTAAAATCCCTCCATCCTAACTGCTGGTACGGCCGGGTCTGGTGCCAATCAGACAGTTCATTGTTCCTGGTCGCTCACACAGCTGCTCATCAATTGCACAGCTGTGGCACTGACCTTTAATAATATTATTCAGATAATCAGTCTAATTTTATGAAATGGGCATATCCTCATCTAAAATTCCCAAGGATCTTCTATCAGATTTATAATTGAATCTATATTTTGTTAAACCGTCAAAAAGGCTTTTATCAACAGTCAAACATTATATTTGTAAAACTTGCCTAGGACTTTATACAATGCCAGCTACTATAAGCAGGATCACAATGGTCTTCTGACATTGTGAAATTCAAGGAAAGTGAAACAGAAGGGGCTTAAATGACTTGAAAAAATTTTCATATGTTGTGGTCTCAATGTTTTTGAAAACTTAGGAAAATTATTAGGAGGCTTGTTTAAGATAGGGTTTGAGTTGACCATTTATTGAAATAATAAATTGTTATGTAATTGAGCATCTATCACTGTTTAGTTTAAGTCACACTGGTAGAGATTTTAAGGCTTATTTTATAACTTTGCAAGAATTCTGTGAAGTGCTTTTAAAGTTACATAATTATTCAATAAATGCATACTCCTAAGAAGATGAAGCTCATATCTAAATTTTCAACTTATAAAAAAATAATGACTTCAAATTGAAGGCACTCTATTTATAATCTTAAAATCAGCATATTTTTATTAAGTAGATCCTGGCTTAGTTTCCACTAGCCAGGTATCCCTTAATTCCCTTCCAACTGACTGGAGGGGTTCTGCTTCCAGTGTTCTTTGCTTCTGCCAAAAGAAAAAAAATTATTAGAATTTTGGTTCTTATGTATCATTCGATCCAGAAGTGAATTAAACTAGAACAAATAAGCAAAAAGAAAAATATCCTAAGTCTGACTAAATCACAGGTCTCTCACATTAGTTTGGGTTGTAAGCAAAACAAATTCAAGTTTGTATGAATAGTATGAACAATGGTAACAATTCTTTTTCTTTTCTCTCTCTCTCTTTTTTTTTTTTTTTTTTGGCACGAATTTTGGCCAAGGCTGAGTTTGAACCCGCCACCTCTGGCATATGGGGCTGGCGCCCTACTCCTTTTAGCCACAGGCGCCACTCTTCTTTTTCTTTTTTCTTAAGTAAGACGAGGTATCTCAGGGAAGCCAATGAAATAAGAGTGAAGCTGGACCTCAGAAATGAATTAAAACCAGGGACAAGAAGATGTTGCTTTTGTTTCTCATTTGTTCTTTTCACATTTTCTCCCACTTCCCTACATTGTGAAAGACATGACAAGTTCAGCTAACATATTCCGGTATTACAGGTTAGGTGACCAATCTTAAGACAGAAATTATCTGTTTGAATCTCAACTTAAAATTCTTAGGAAAGACAGTGATGACTATTTTTGGATCATTGGCTCAAAAAGATGAAATCAGGGTACAGGGTCATACAGCAGGAATAAGATAGCCAGGAATCACTCCTGCAACCCAGTGAATGTGCTCAGGTAAGGGCAGTTTCAAAAAGATAAAAAAAAAAAAAAAAGGAAAGACTAAAAAGACGATACAAGCAATATCGAAGTGATATCCAATATGCTACCTTATTTAGCATACAGTGGCAGAAAATGGTCCACATGTGTTTGCTGAAAAATGAAGTGTTAAAATCAAACTCCAAGGTCATGTCTGATGTAGTCAGGAATTTGTCTGGGTTTCTCTTGCCTTCAACCTGAAGTCATTATTTTTTACTTTTTTTAAAAAATGTTTTAATGTTTATTAAATCATAGTTGTGTACATAAATGCAATCATGGGGTAAAATGTTCTGGTTTTATATACAATTTGAAATATTTTCATTGAACTGGTTGATACAGATTTCATGGCATTTTCTTCTGTTGTGTGGAGACATTTATATTCTACATTTATTTTTTTCAATTGAGAATTCTGGGCCAGGCAAGGGATTTGGTGGCTCAAGCCCGTAATTCCAGCACTCTGGGAGGCCGAGGTGGGTGGATTGCCTGAGCTCACGGGTTCAAGACCAGCCTGAGCCAGAGCAAGACCTCGTCTCTAAAAACAAAAATAGCCGGGCATTGTGGCAGTTGCCTGTAGTCCCAGCCACTCGGGAGGCTGAGGCAAGGGAATCAATTGAGCCCAAGAGTCTGAAGTTGCTGTGAGCTATGATGATGCCACAGCACTCTATAGATGACAACAAAGTAAGACTCTGTCTCAAAAAAAAAAAAAAAAGTAAAAGAAGAATATTATGGGCCAGAGTTAGGCTACATAAACCCACAAAGTATTCAACACTGTCATTTGAAGTAATTCTTGAGAAAAAAAGGAGAAAGAAACTACATCTTTAGGAATCTACTTCATAGATAGAATAACTCAACTTAGAAATAAATGATTAGCTTTCCTAAGCAACTTAAAGATGTGGACAAATGTATTTTACTTTATTGTTGGTATTTTTTATTTCATAAGAAATGGAAGATGTAGAGAAATCAATAGAATGATTCCATCAGCACCTTGAAATCCTGTGACTGGAATCAGCTTTTTTAAGAAGCCTTTTTACAATTTAAGCTCACTGTTTTTTCTTTTTCCTGACTTTGTTTACATTAGAGTAATTTTATATATTATTTAAGTATATTTTAATTAGTTTTGATAAATAATCTTACCTTAGCAAGACTATAAATTACTTGCAAGCTAAGCTAATGTCTGCATTTTTAAATATTGTTCATTTTTTCTATCATTCATTATTTTTTTCCTTCCAACCTTTTTTCTTATAACCTCTTCTCCACCCTTTGTGGATCACCTCACTGCATCATTCCAAAGCCTGGATGCTGGGATAATGTTATGGACTAAAAGTTTGGGTTTTCCCCAAATTCATATGTTAAAATCCTAACCCCCAATGTGGTAGAATTAGAAAGTAGGTCCTCTGGGAAATCATTAGATCATCAGAGTGGAGTCTTTATTAATGGTATGGGTGCCCATTTACAAGAGAGACAATATGGAGCCCTCTGGGCCCAGTTTTGGCCATGTCATGATACAATGGGAAGCCTGCAACCTGGAAGTGGGCGCTCACAAAAAACCCAGCCATGCTAGCACTCTGATCTTGGACTTCACAGTCTCCAGAACTATTTATATTTTCTATAAACCACCCAATTAATAATACTTTGTGATAGCAGCCTGAACTAAAACAGACAGACACTAAAAATAAGAGCATTTTTTTTTAGTGGTTACTATATATCTGGCAATTTTCTAAGTGCCCTATAGTGATCGCCTTATTTACAAGCATCCTATAAACTTAGCATACCCAGGCTGTAGGCGTTGTAGTTACCAAAATTTTACAGAAGAAGAAGAAATGAAAATCGTTTTTAGTAAACTACTAAAGGCCTCCAGCTAATAAGGAGCTTTTAAAACTTGGCATAATTCTAATAACTCTATAACATGCCATTTTTACATTACAGAAAATTTTAGGCCCAAAATAAATGATTTGAAAATTTAGCATGGGCTCAGCGCCTGTGGCTCAAGTGGCTAAGGTGCCAGCCACGTACACCTGAGCTGGCGGGTTCTAATCCAGCCTGGGCCCATCAAACAACAATGACGGCTGCAACCAAAAAATAGCTGGGTGTTGTGGTGGGCACCTGTAGTCCCAGCTACTTGGGAGGCAGAGGCAAGAGACTCACTTGAGCCCAGGAATTGGAGGTTGCTGTGAGCTGTGATGCCACTATCCAGGGTGACAGCTTGAGGCTCTGTCTCAAAAAAAAAAAAAGAAAAAAGAAAAGAAAATTTGGCAAGAACACTCCAGTAATTTTACTCTCTATTCCACTCCCGCATCCTATGTTACACAGTGGTTATTTGAGTTGTCAATAAATACAGTTGTGTTTTAATAAGTATTTT
>CAUYRH010133323.1:0-32298 GCA_963574655.1 Perodicticus potto
CTTTTACTTTATAAAGCACTCCCATAGGAAGTACTTTCTGGAGGTTCTCCCAGATACATACAGCTACATTTTCAGTTGTGCTTACAACATCTGCAAAGTACGGCACATCCAAATCCAGATTCTTATGATCAAGAGGCTTCATAATTGCCTCCTCCATATATTTTTTGAGGTCGGTCAAATTCATAACCATTCCTGTAATAGGATCAATCTCTCCATGTACTATCACCACAACTTTATAATTGTGTCCATGGCCATTTGGATTGCTGCATTTTCCAAATAATTTCAAGTTTTCTTCATCATCCAGATGTTTACTGGACAGCCGGTGGCTCGCGCTGAAGGAGGTGCAGCGGGACACTCGCGCCCACCGGCGCCCCTCAATAAAATCCTTGAGTGATGAGTCTCTAATGGGCTTCCCTGGGTAGAAACACGTCATAGATCTGACTGTATTTTTGCTACTGGGGGCAGAGTGTGCTCTGTGTGACCTATAAAGGGTGAGAGAGGGCACAGGAAACCTATATGCACATTTCTCTAGACTTTACAGGTATCTTTTTTTCTTACTGATCTGCTATATCTCCTTGGTGTGTCACTGTTAATAAATCTTAGCTATAAATTCAACTATATATTGAGTCCTGTGAATGTTAGCAAATCATGGAACATGTGGGTGGTCTTGGGGACTTCTGAAACAGCATCAGATGCAAAAAGGTTCTTTACAAACTTATATTAGAAACTATTCATCTTTCATACATAGAAATAAGTGCCTGACAATGAAACTTTCTTCATGTCACCAGCAACAGTATGCATTCTCCAGGTGCAAATTTATGACCTTGTATAGTCTTTTTAATAGAATTGATGCAATTCATATATTCTCAGTGACAAAAATTTAATTGGCACCATTTTTTTCAGTTTTAAGTATATTGTGCCAAGTTTAATAAGGGCAATGCATTAAAGTACAGACTTATAGAATTTAGCCTTCACCTTTCTCTCCTTCCCCCCTACTTGAATTTCATCGAGTTTTGCTTTCATATGAGCAAATAGGTATTGATAAACTAGTTCCAATTTAGTATTGAGTACATGTGGTGTTTATTTTTCCATTCTTGCAATACTTCACGTAGGGGAATGAATAAATTCCTACCTAATGGGTACACTGCATGGATATAATGCATGTTTTCTGGGTGAAGGACACACCTATAACTGATTTTGACCTTATAGAAGCAAACTATACAACCAAAACACATGTACCCCTATCATAATCTGAAATTTAAAAAATGAGGAATCCGGGGGACAAAAAGGACATATATATGACTATAATGGATAACACAGGGGAGCAAATAAGGTGCTATGACAACTAACTACAAAAGGGGCCCAGAATCTTTGTATTCATGAAGATGAATATTTGTCTCATGAGGATAAAAACTGATGATCTATCTTACTTCCATATGTTTCATATTAGCTTCCAATAACCCTTCTTCCATATTTATGCTCAAGTATATCTTTTTGAAGTTTTTTCTCAGCAGTCTGTGAGTGGAAAACTATTCCATTTTATGTCTGAAAATCCATCACTTTTAAATAGTAGCTTGGCTGGATATAAAATTCTGAGTTGAAAATGATTTTGCCTCAATAATTTGAATACATTGTCTTCTTTTGGCATCTATTTTTTCTCTTAAGACTTCTATAGTTACTCTGTCATTTGTTTTTTATAATCTGCCTTTAGTCTCTCTGTAATATATATATATTTTCTCTATACCCCTAATATTCTACAGTTTCACTATGATATGTCTGGGTTATAACTTATCCTACTTAATCCTATTTGGCATTCTTTGTGTTGCACTGAGAGTGTTATTTAATTTTGAAAATTCTCAGGCATTATTTCTTCAAATGGTCTTTACCAGCCTCTCTTTTTTTCCCCCCACTCTAGATATATGCTGGTGCCTCTCAATTTATCTTCTATGCATCTTTCATATTTTTTGGTCATTCATATTTCTGCAATACTCTTTAGATGTGTTCATTCTGTTTTCCAATTTCCTAATTCTTTCTCTGATTGAATCTAAAGTTTATCTTATCTGTAGAGTGTTTATTTCACTGGATACATTTTATATTTTCATATCATGTAGTTGGTAATGGCTTTTCTGAATATCCTTTTTTCTTGAGACACAGTCTCACTTTGTTGCTCTTGGTAGAGTGCGATGGTGTCATCATAGTTCACAGCAACCTCAAATTTTTGGGCGCAAGTGATCCTCTTGCCACACACAGCCTCCCAAGTAACTGGGACTACAGTCATACATCATAACACCTGGCTATGTTTAGAGATGAAGCATCACTCTTGGTCAGACTGGTTTCGAACTCCTAAACTCAAGAAATCCACCCGCCTCAGCCTCCCAGTGTGCTAAGATTATAGGCGTGAGCCACCATGCCCAGCCTGCATATGCATTGTTTTTGATCTTTCTGTTTTTATTTCAAAATTTATTTTAAGGATTTTGTGAAGTTCTCATAATTTCCATTTAGTGATAAAAGAATCACTTGAGTTTTTAGTTCATTGCCATTTCAAAAAGTATTCATCTTCTTTAGATGCTTCAGAATTTTAGCTAGAGTGGAAGGTTTTTCCTGAAAGGAAGTTTCTTTTCGCAGTCATCCCTCCATATTTAAAAGTTATGTGGTCTTTTGACTCCATTCATTGAATGCCTTCAAACAGTAAGCAGGCCTTTTAGTGGAGGCATGTGTTGCTGTTCTATCCATGCAGTCTAGCTTGGCCCATGGTTCTGAGTATACATCTCTCTTTATTCCCTGTTGAAACCCAAGAATTCAGTTTTACACAAGTTTTAGCTCTGGTCAGTTGTATTTTTATTCAACTCTTTATTTAGCTCTGGTTGTATTTTTATTCAACCTCCTTACTCATGTGTGAAGAAGCTTTCCTTTCTTTCTAGTGGGTTTCACCCAGTGAGTCAATTTTAAGGTTCCCACCATAGCTGAAGTCTGTTTTTTCTCTGATACTCATTAGAGAAGACCTCCATCATCTCTACCGCTTTCTGGAGTCAAGAGTCTAACATATATAGCTTTAGTTCTCAGCTAACATTGAACATTTTTATTTTTTCTTCTGGTCCTTGGAAATTTGATCTCATTTTTTAATTATGATCATATCTTTTTTTTATTGCTATGTGTTTGTGGTAAGGTGGGTGTGAGAGCTTATAATGCTTATGAGTCACCAAAAAGTGATTCATTTTGTAAGCATTTTTAAAGGCCAATTCTCTTAAAAATTGTACCTTCATCTTATTTCCTAAATAATCATTCATTAAAATCTTCCTAATGCCATCACTAGCACTTTCTGTTTATTATGGTGAGCATCTGGTTGAAGGAAAGTGCTCTAAATTTTCAAAGAATGTTCTACAAACTCTAATTCATTTAGTTATGAATTCTTTTTTCTTTTTCTTTTTTTTTTTTGAGACAGTCTCACTATGTTACTCTCAGTAGAGTGCTATGGCGTCACAGCTCACAGCAACCTCAAACTCTTGGGCTTAAGCGATTTTCTTGCCTCAGTCTCCTAAGTGCTGGGACTACAGGTGCCCGCCACAATGCCCGGCTATTTTTTGTTGCAGTTGTCATTGTTGTTTAGCTGGCCTGGGTTGGGTTCCAACCCCCCAGCCTTGGCTGGTGCCGTAACCACTGTGCTATGGGCGCTGAGCCTAGTTATGAATTCTTATCACTAGCAAAGACTTGAGTGAGTTAAAGGCTATCTAACTAAATAGATTTAACATGTATAAAATGTAGCTCATGATGTCTATGTGTAACACTTGTTGACCAAATCTCTTCCTCTCCTAGTCTTCTACACCTTAGTAAAAAGTTAATCCCATTTTTTCCTCCCTTGTGGTTCAGGTACAAAATCTTAGAGTCTTTTCTTTCTCTTACACTCCCTTACCAATCCATCAGCAAGTTTTATCAGTACTGTCTTCAAAAATATATTCACAGTATAACTCTACTACTACTAATACTACCCTGGTCTAAGCCACCATCATCTCTCACCTGGATTGCTGAAATACCTCCTAACTGTTCTTCCTGCTTCCACTCTTACCCCCTCGAATTTTAACACAACATCCAGAATGATTCTGCTAAAATATGATTTGAATCATGTTATTCTTATGCAAAACTCTCTTATAGTTTCTCATCTTACCCTGAATAAATATCATATCCTTTTGATGATCTTGAAAGGCCCCACATGATCTGTTCCTCTGTTACCTTTGCTTACTGCCCTCTCCTTTGCTGTTTTGTTCCAGCTACACTTAAAATTCCTAGATTATGCCAAACATGATCCCATCTCAGGGCCTTTACACTTGTTGTTTCATCTGTCTGGGATGTTCTTTGGCTAATATAGTGTCATGGGTCACTGCCTTACCTCCTTCTGGTCATTATTCAAATACTTTCTTTTTATTAAATTCTTCCAGGCTTCCCTAATCTATAATTGTTATCCTCATTGCCTTCAACACTTCTGGTTCTTCTCTGCTTTATTTCTCTCCTTAACATTTAACATTATAAAGAACTTCTATTTCTTATTTATTACTTGGACTTCCAGCCATAAATAAATTCCATTACAGAAGGACAATTCTATTTTATGTATTGCGTTGTCTCTTGCCTAGAACAGAATCTAAGACAGAGTAGACGCTCAATAAATACTGGTTGAGTGAATGAATGTTGAATAAACCATCAGCGAAGAGCACAGGATGTAATCTTAATTAGCTGATTGTTTTAACCTGAATAATTTCACTAATCTGTGTATATTACTTAAAGTTCTGTTATTTAGTAGGCCATTCATCTTGGTAGATAAGAGAAAGTTCCTTTTTCTCTGATCTCCTTTAGCATTACTTGCAGTGAGATTGTCTTAGTGCATTTAACAGTTTGAATTTAAATTCAAGATGTGGCTGTCAAAAGTACATTAAATCTGTGTCAAAAGATATTTATGCAAATAATTATATGATGAATTATGAATAGATATGTTGAAATCATAATTCTAACCATAAAAATAGAATGTGCTAAAATAAAGGGCCATTATGAAAGTATTGTTGATCCTCTTAACCATGGTGATGCATGCACTAGTATTCTGTTTGGCTATAAAAGATCTCTTTTTCATACATTTGCCTGAAAAGACCATTTGTCTTTCATTTTATTCACAGATGTTCTGTTCAAATTCCATTTTAATGGGGAAGTGTGGGGGGGAGGGTAATTTGGGTCATTCTTATCCTGAAATTTTCAGAAGCACTTATTTTAATTGTGGGGAAAAAAATGACAGTTTCTGTATTACATTTTGAAAACTCAGCTACTATTAAATTCTTCTCAAGTTGTAAATTGCCACACTTATGGAAAAAATTGCAATCAAAATACTCTCTTGTTGCAATATAGCAACTTCCTTTTACTGTAATTTTCTCTAAAGTTCCAACATTTCTTCAGTGACTAGCCAAATCAATAGCTTATTTCTTATACATAAGAAGGTGCTTAGTAATTTGAAACACTTGGTAAATGATAGTTGCTTCTATATATTTAAATTTTCTTTTAAAATATAAAATCCTCTGAGATTTTAAATATTTCACAAAGAAAAATGTTTTCTCTTACTTTCCAATTATTATATGTAGGGAGAAAAAAGGCTAACTATGACCATGTGGGATAAGATAATAATGGAACAAAACATTAAGTCAAGAAATCTTCAATTTATAAGAAGTAACAGCATTGATGGTGGTAGCCTTGCCCATTCTCATGGATGAAAGAAAAACTTGGAGCCAGGTGGGGTGAGGGATGTGACACTGCACACACACTAGGTCCACAGTACAGTGGGATAAGGTAGCTCTGGACTCTGTCAGTAAAGTTGACCTGAACTTTTATTGACTAAAAGTGGCTCTACACTCACTCAAAAATAACATGTTTTTAACATATAAACTAATAAATTACCAAATAAGAACAAAAAGGCAATAATTGGGAGGAATCTAGAGAAGATCAAACTACTTTGGTTAGGCAGAGTCAATATTTTATCAAAAGAATGTCATGCATACTAGATTCTAAAAGAAAGATATAATTCTTATTCAGGATCCCATGAGGTGAGTCCCCTTTTTCCTATACAGTGGTAAGGGAGGAAGGAGAGGAGGGATAAGTTGGTGACTATTTGAGAAGGCTAGCAAGATTCACCACCCTTAGGAAACAAGAACTGTCTCCCTTAGATCATAACAAAGATTTATCAAGAGTTTATTATGTGGCAGTCACAGTATTAGGCACTTATATAAGCTACCAATTTTAATATTTATAATAAATCTGTAAAGTGATTATTACTAATTTCTTATGGAATAGGAAACTAAGACACAGAATGCACAAATTCCTTGCTCATGATTACACAAAAGGGATAGTGTCAAAATTCAAACCCAGGTCTGTCAACCCCAAACCTGTGCTCCTAACTAATAAGTATACTAATGCCTCCCAAGTAAGTATTCTGTAGTCATAGTAATGATAGGAGAGAGAAGAAAAAATGCTTCTGAGACGAAGACATCCATTTATTAAAACTTCCCATGACATGTGATACAAGTACATTGCTTTGTGAGAAGAAAGAATTTTATAAAACAGAAAGATATTAGCAAGGATAACACTTTTATGTTAATGGAGATAATCTAAACCAGTAACATCTTATCAATTTCTAATTTTAATGCTTTATAATTTTATTTTAATTAGCAAGTTATATTGCTCTGTGGGTTGGAAAAGATGATTTGCAAGGTTTTTTTGGAAACCACTTACAATATCTTTATGAGAGGAAGTCTCATGCTAACATCTTAATTTTTCAAATGAGACAGAAATCAAGGTGCAGAAAGATTATAAAGCTCAGTGAAGGTAGACATGGATGGAAATGCAGTCACATTTTATTGCAAACCTATTAACAGTAGGTGCCTAGTTAACTGAATTAGGCACAGTTAAAAAATCTTGGGTCAATACTGATGAGAAAATCATGGATCCAAATAAGGAAAACCTGCCTATTCACTAATTCTTTCTTCAGGAAGAATCTCTTAAAGCTGATTCACTGTATTATGCAATTTTTTGCATAATACACGCCTGATTATTATGCAATGCTTTGACTGTACTTGGCTCCCTTTCCTAAGGTGTGGTTTTCACCTGCTGCACTACTTTCTATGAAGGCAGAAACCATCTGCTTATACCATCACTCTACATTCAGCTCCTAGCATAGTACCTGATACACAATTACCTGTTGAAAGCATCAGTCAAATAGTGACTGACCATCTACATGTGTGGGACACTGAGGTATGGCATCTCATATGTAATCTGTTAGCACATCCTGTCCATTTATCTCCAAAACATTTTGAGAGTCCAATTCCTTCTTACCACTTTCACTTTAGCACCCAGAATTAAACTACCTTCATGTCTCACTTGAATTAACCATATCCCTTGTATCTTGTATCCCCGCTGCTACACTAATCCCAGCCTTTTTAGTCTATTCTCAACACACCAGCTGGGGTGATACACTTAGAATGTTTATTTTTCAGCAAGAATGGTATGTATAGTGCCAATGGAGCAACATTATGGTGGGAATCAGGACTCTTGACTTCTAACTCTCCATATTTCAGGCCACATTTTACCTCTTTGACTGTGGACAAGTCACTGAGTTATTCTTGACCTCACAATTTCCTCATTTGCAAGATCAGAGATTTGTACCAGATGCTCTCAAAATGTGTCATAGAGCACTAATCTATCACTTCAGCTGGTGTGTTGAGAATAGATTGAAGGGGCACTAACTTTATGTGATCCTCATTTAAAAATGAATGGAAGAACTAGCTAATTAGCTACCAATGTAGATCTAATTATTGATGTTTCAGAAATCATGTGTACCTGTAATCACTGTCAGTTTTAACACTAAATGTTAGATTACTCATTGAAAAGCACTTAGTTTATGTTTGAGTTCCACCATGTATGGAAGTAATCACCAGACATATGAGAAATAGCTGTTTTTGGGTGCCTTATTGACGTGTATAATTAACATGGATTTTGCATGTGAAACAGAGGTGAAAGTTTTAATAGATGAAAAGCAGAATTGGGGCAGCTCCTGCTCCTGACACTTCTTAGTTGAGACTGGGCATGGTGGCTCATGCCTGCAATCCTAGAGACGAGCTTGAGTCAGAGTGAGAACTTGTCTCTAAAAATAGCCAGGCATTGTGGCGGCCACCTGTAGTCCCAGCTACTTGGGAGGCTGAGTAAGAGAATCGCTTAAGCCCAACAGTTTGAGGTTGCTGTGAGCTATGATGCCACCGCACTCTACCGAGGGTGATAAAATGAGACTCTGTCTCAAAAAAAAAAAGAAAAAAAGTTTTAAAAATCACAACTTGCAATTCATTTTATAATAAGATAATTGAGACATATAATGATTACTCTTCCTTCTCTTTCATACTATACCATATAGTAAACATGATTTTAAGACTAAAAAGCTAAATTGATTTTATCTAACAGAAGTGAAAAAAGAACTTTATCAGAAGGTTTTTTTTTTAAAACTTCTGTGTTTGCAGCAGGAATCAAATCATCATTATGTTGCCAATTTAGAAAACATTTTCACAGTCCTCCCTGTAGTGCTATGCTCATTTTGAAAACGAGAAAACTGGATAAGAGAAAGAAAGTAACTTATGAAAGTTCCGATAGGAAAAATTAGATTCTGGAGGGCTCCATATTTGTTGTAATTTCTCCAGAACTTACTTCAAATGCACTTATATTACATTTTGCTTGTCCTCAGCCCACTGATGAGGACATTTGGGTTGTATAGTTGGAGGAAGAATGCATTCTTGGTGCATTGCCATAGTGCCAGACACAGTATCAGATACTTTATATACATGTACAGTGTCACCACAGGAAATCAAATTTTTACTCAACTATAAAAATATATATGGGGGATTTACAAAGGAATAGAAAATATAGTATCCATAAATATTTCATAGCAAATGAAGAAGTCGATTTTATGTGGCTGTTTCTTGGGCCATATAATAAAAATTGAGGATAAATTCATGCTAAAATGCAAATGAAGGAGATTCAACATTTGGCTAAGATAATATGGACTAAGTATACCGCCTTCTGGTATTCTCATACTATGTGAAGAAATTCTTTAAATAACTGTCTAATGTTTTATTAAGTAGAAACCTCTTTAGGTAAATTAGATATTCATCCTAGTTATTACTTATATTAGTCATCTTTTGATTGAAGATAGATAAAAGACAATTTGAAGTTCCATTTTCCAATATATGCTTTGGAAAATTAATTGAGTTGTGTGGGGACTACTTTCATAGAAGTGAGATACACTCCTGAGTCCACTCTGGGTTTATTATAATTTAGGATTTTTATCTTACCACTGAATCTCATACATACTGTCACTAGAGAAATTTTCAAAGCAAGTTTTACCTGAGGCACAAATAATGGCCACAGAGAAGGAAACCTCAGTTTGGTAGCTTCCTACTGCATCAATTTAGCTAAGCTGAAAGAAACTATGTTTCTTAGGATGCCCTTTCATATATGGTTCTAGATTAGGGCTGGCTACAACATAAATTTATGCTAATTTTGGAGACTACAATAAAGCAGCAGCCCTTTTGCGTTAAAGGTCAGTGCAGGGTATCAGTCAGTGCTGCAGTTTACATATGTTGTTACTTTTCTGCTGGTCTGCCTTGGTGTGGGTCAGCTGCCAGCCCTGCAACTCCTCCAACTTCTCTGAGTACTCAACCAGGAGCTTGTGAATCTCCATGGTGAAGGGTACCAGCTTCATTGTTGAAGTTGGACACAGTACTCATTTGTGCTCATGGGTTATAGTTTGTCTTATTCTCTTTCAATTCATGTCTACATACCTAGATTTTCTTTTTCTTCTTCTTTTTTTTTTTTACCCAACCTCTGGCTATGCTGAGGCATCTTTACCAGCTTCTCAACTAAGATATAGCCCTGTATTCCCTGTCACTTAGTGATTGCACTTCTCTGATTAAAGCTTAAATGATACACTCATTAATGCCCAGAGGGAATGGATGATATTTTAGTTGTAGAAGGCTTCCTGATTTTCTCATCAGGATGTAAATTCCCTTAGATGCAAATGAACTTTTTTCTATATGGAGTTAAGAATAGTTATAGGCCGTCCCCAGGTTACAGATGAGATGAGTTCTGTAGGTTTATTCTTAAGTTGAATTTATAAGTTAAAAACAGGTACATTTACCTGTTATATGTAATAGCTTCCATCTGTTAAGTGCAAGTTGCACGTAAGTGATATATTTGTAGCTTTCAGCACAGTAGAAATAATTTTATATATATGGCTTAATTTAAAAAAATAAGTATTATTATCCTCTTTTCACTGATGAGAAACTGAGGTTCAGATAGGTGTCTAGGTTCTTACGGCTGATTCAAAGCTCATGTTTTATAACTATAACATTATCTTTGGCCACCTGAATTTTAGAAAAGGCAATTATTTTCTTTAATGTTGAATCCTTTTACCAAGAGGCTGCCAGACATAAGAACTGTTGTCTCTTGGGGCCACTCCAGATTTGTGATAAGAAAAGAAACCATGGGGAGACAACTTATCCTGCTATTTACTATCTATGATAGGAAAGTTTGCATTATTTGATCTAAAACCATTTCAGATTGCTTTGGATTAAAGTCTCTTATGATCCTGTTCCTTGATTACCCTAATATTTGTAGGGATGTTAAGAGACAAATTTAGCAATATTAGAACTAAGATTCTAGGTTGAGCTCATGATCTTTGGCTCATTGTCAACTGCTATCAGAGTCAAAGCCAATGAAGGCTGTAAACACTTTAACATCGTTCCCGGAAAACTTATATTCAAGAAACCAGAATGTAACAGTAGTTAATAATTGTGCCTTACTACAGTTTATTCTTAATTTTTTTTTTTTTTGAGACAGAGCCTCAAAAAAGTCTCAAGCTGTCACCCTGGGTAGAGTGCCGTGTTATCACAGTTCACAGCAACCTCCAACTCCTGGGCTCAAGTGATTCTCCTGCCTCTACCTCCCAAGTAGCTGGGACTATAGGCACCTGCCACAACGCCCCAATATTTTTTGGTTGTAGCCATCATTGTTGTTTGGCGGGCCCAGGCTGGATTCGAACCTGCCAGCTCAGGTGTATGTGGCTGGCACCTTAGCCGCTTGAGCCACAGGCGCCGAGCCATTACTGTAGTTTATTAAGAGGAGATCATGGATTAAATTTGGGTTTATACAGCAAATCATTAAACCTGTATATAGTTTTGTGGAATTAGAGAGTGCTGAAATCATCAAGAAGGTAATATATTTTAGAAGTTTAGTGAAGAAAATAATTTGGTACAGGTTATGGCCCTTCAATAAGAATAAACTTTAAAGAATTCTAGGGGTGGACGGCACCTGTGGCTCATCGAGTAGGGCGCCGGCCCCATATACCAAAGGTGGCGGGTTCAAGCCCGGCCTCGGCTGAACTGCAAAAAAAAAACGAAAATAGCCAGGCGTTGTGGCGGGTGCCTGTAGTCCCAGCTACTCGGGAGGCTGAGGCAAGAGAATCGCCTAAGCCCAGGAGTTGGAGATTACTGTGAGCTGTGTGACGCCACGGCACTCTACCGAGGGCGATAAAGTGAGACTCTGTCTCTACAAAAAAAAAAAAAAGAATTCTAGGGGTAAGATACTTTTACCTATGGTTTTATTAAACTTCAAATGCTTGATTAAATGAGTTATAATGGCAAGGTAATAAGAGGAGGGTGATCATGGGATCAGAAAAGGCCTATAGACTACAAAGTTTGAGAAAGTTTTCTGAGAATCTAAAGTTAGGAGACATACATTTATAACAGAAAAGAGAATGGGGCTTCTTTAAGCTCTGTGATAAAAGCTACTAATGGCAGATATGTCCCCAGATAGTTTATAATGATTAACCTTAGCAAACAAGCCAAGGGCCTCTCACTGGAATTTATGTTTTATTTTACCTTTTCCTAAAGGCAACAAGAAATTTGCAATAAAATTTAAATTTAATAAATTTTTAACTAAATAAATTCCTAATTCAACTCTTCTGTATCCTGTTTTGTATGGTAGATACCTCACTAATTAAGCCAGATTTTTATGTTTTGCTTCCTGACAGTATCTAACAAAGAACTAGCAGAATGAAACCCACATTTGTTTAAACATGAAGCCAAAAGACTGGCTTCAGTTTATTAATAATATGTTTTATACATTATAGTGTGAACAGATATCTTTCAAGACTGAGGGTATATTGGTGAGTTTTTTTTTTTTTGGGGGGACAGAGCCTCAAGCTGTCACCCTGGATAGAGTGCCATGGCATCGCAGCTCACAGCAACCTCCAATTCCTGAGCTCAAGCGAGTCTCTTGCCTCCGCCTCCCAAGTAGCTGGGACTACAGGTGCCCGCCACAATGCCTGGCCATTTTTTGGTTGCAGCCGTCATTGTTGTTTGGTGGGCCCAGACTGGATTCGAACCCGCCAGCTCGGGTGTATGTGGCTGGCGCCTTAGCCCGCTGAGCCACAGGCACCAAGCCCAGTTTTTTTTTTTTTTTTTTGATACAGAGCCTCAAGCTGTCACCCTGGATAGAGTGCTGTGGCATCACAGCTCACAGCAACCTCCAATTCCTGGGCTCAAGCGAGTCTCTTGCCTCCGCCTCCCAAGTGGCTGGGACCACAGGCGCCCGCCACAACGTCCGGCCATTTTTTGGTTGCAGCCGACATTGTTGTTTGGCGGGCCAGGGCTGGATTCGAACCCGCCAGCTCAGGTGTATGTGGCTGGTGCCTTAGCCCGTTGAGCCACAGGCGCTGAGCCCCAAGCCCAGTTTTTTTTAAATATTCAACTTCTAAAGCTTAAAAATTAGCAGAAAAATTTCCACACATTTAAATAATATTTTCAAAATTAATAAAATTTATGAATAAGTCTCTTAGGAATTCAATTAAGTCATAAGTCTTATACATAATATATTTTACAGGCTTGTAACACTTGAAAACAGCGGTTCTCAACCTGTGAATTGTGACCTCTTTGTAACAATGAAAATGCATCCTGCATATCAGATATTTACATTACGATTCATAACAGTAGCAAATTACAGTTACGAAGTAGCAATGAAAATAATTTTATGGTTGGGGGTCACCACAACATGAGGAACTATATTAAAGAGCAGCAGCATTAGGAAGGTTGAGAACCACTGCTTTAAAAGCATCACAGAACATAACAATAAGAGCAAAATAGGCTACTCTGACACTCAACTAATACAAAAATATCAGTACTCTGGGTTTGGTTTCTCTTTTAAGTATTTCTATATTTATATTTTAGAAGTATTTTAATGGTTAGTTTTTAAAAATAGTTACAGAACTATTCAAATTATAGCCTTCATCTTTGGTGAATTTTAGTAGTTTGTGATTTTTGGAAGAGGAATTGCTCCATTTCATCTAAACTGATAAACTTATGTGCATAGAGTTGTTTGTAGTAGTTCCTTAGTATTCTTTTATTTTATTTATTTATTTCTGAGACAGAGTCTCACTTTGTTGCTCTCTGTAGAGTGCCTTGGCATCATAGCTCACAGCAACCTCAAACTCTTGAGTTCAAGTGATTCTCTTGCCTAAGCCTCCTAAGTAGCTGGGACTACAGGTGCTCGCCACAATGCTCAGCTATTTTTAGAGATGGGGTCTTGCTCCTGCTCAAGCTGGTGTCAAATCTGTAAGTTCAGGCAATCCACCCACCCGGGGCCTCCCAGAGTGCTAGGATTCAGGCATGAGCCACTGCACCAGGCCCTCCTTAGCATTCTCTTAATGTCTGAGAAGTTTGTAGTAAAATCCTCTCTTTTAATCTTAGTAATTTGTGTCATACCTCTTTTTTCTTCCTTTATCAGTCTTATCAGATGTTCAATTTTTAAAAAATTTTCAATAAAAACCCCACAGTTTTGGGTTGACCTCTATTGTTTTTCTGTTTCCATTTCCTTGTTTCTGCTCTTAAATCTTTCTGCTTGATTTTTTGTTGTTCTTTTTCTAGCTTCTTGAGGTGGGAGCTGAGATTATTAACACCTTTCTCCTTTTCTGATATAAGCATTTAGTGCTATAAATTTTCCTCTAAGCATTTGCTGTGTTTTCATTTTCATTCAGTTCAATTTTCCTTAGGACTTACTCTTTTATCTAAAGATTATTTAGAAGTATGTTAATTTCTAAGTAGCTGGAGATTTACTTATCTTTTTGTTATTGGTTTCTAGTTTGATTTTATTATGATCAGAGAACATATTTTGTGTTATTTCAGTTCTTTTAAAATTAAGACTTATTTTAATGACAAAGGATATTGTCTGTCCTAATGAACACCCCATGCGTGCTTGAAAAGAATATATACTCTGTTGGTGCTGGGTGTCTATTAGATACCATTAGTGGATTCAGTACTTCTATATCTTTGCTGATGTTTTGTTTAGTGGCTTATTAATTACTGAGAGATGGATGTTGAAGTCTCCAACCTTAATTGTAGATTTATTAATCTGTGTTTTCAGTTCTGTTAGATTTTGCTTCTAGTATTTGAATCTCTACTATTTGGTGCATACACACTTAAAATTGCCACGTCTTCTTTAGTGAATATACCCTTTCTACTCTTTATGCTTGTTGTAGAGCAGCGGTTCTCAACCTGTGGGTCATGACCCACAAGAACTGTATTAAAGTGCCACGGCATTAGGAAGGGTGAGAACCACTGTTGTAGAGGAAGAGAAGCATGACTGTTTTCATGAAAACCTGAGAACAGGCAGGTATTATTAAAATGTTTTGTCTTGTTGGACCACCCCTTTTCCTGGTCTAAAAAAAGCAGGCTTTTCTTGGGGTTATGTTTCATCTCTGCCTATTGACATTTCTAGATTGCTGACTTTTCTAGCACCTAGGCCATCGTATACAGGAGGCAAGGAAAAAAATGCCCGGGAACTATCAACTAGATTATCCCTTACGTCTGGAGGTCCCTACCCTGTCTGCCTTATTTTTTTCACCTTTCGAAGTCTTTTAGAAGGTGAGTAAATGTATTTTATTCAGTTTTTAAAAAAATACTATTTCAGATTAATTTGAGTGTATAAATAATTAGGTTACAATATTTGATGTGTTAGAATCCCTCTTATAATTGTGTCCTGCCTATTCAGCTTTTGGTTGGGAACAGTAGTAAAAAAATGAAATGTATGCACTCCATCTTGTCTGGAACTGAAGTTTGTATCTGTGAATTTTCAAGCCCCCAAAGAGCATGTGATAAATAAAAAAATTGGGGGAGGGGTGTTGATAGCTTATTTGTTTAAAAACCCAAAACAAAAAACCTTCCGAAGTATGGAAGCAAAGAGAACTATTAGTATAAATGAGTCAGGAAAAACAAGTGAATTTTTTTCCTCCCATGCTTCTTCATAGACTAGCATTCAAACAAACCATTTAATGTTTATAAACAAAGTAAAGATTTCTTCCTTCCTTTTAAACTATATGTCTTTATGTAAGGCAGTGAACCTCAAAACAATTTTTGATTGTGGCTCCCTAGGACAGCCTAACAGACCCCTTTGCAAAGAAGTCATCTCTGAGCTAAAATACATTAACTAACCTACTAGAAGACTGTGAAAAGTAGAAAAGAAGGCAGATAGGCTAGGGATCTGTAGACCTCTAGGGGTCTATCACTCTATCTCCACTTTCCAATGTAATAAAAATAATTAGGTGATACCAATAGATTATTAATCTGTAAGTATTGCTGGGTATGGATGATTCACAGTATAATTCTTAGAAAATTGTGGGTAAATATGAATTATTATATACTAGAGGATAAAGCAACCTAAAAGAAATGAAAATTGATAATGATGAAATTTACTGATAATTTATAATGAAAAAGATCCACAATTAAAAACTAAAGGTAACTTTAAAAAATCCTGAAGATGTGTCATTACAGCATTCCTCCTGAAAAACATGGAAATACACTTCTGCTTGGGCAATAAGAACCTAATTGCATTGTCCTGGTTGCACGGATATCAGGCTTGTCAGAAAAATACTAAATAAGAATACTCAATAAACTCTGTTAACGTATTATTTTATGATTATTCAATTTGTAACCTTTTAAAATCATTTAGTAGGTTACTAGTAAGAAATATCTAGTCATTAGTGAAAATGAAGGTCTGTGAAGTTATATGTTATTTGCCTGTAACAATCAAAGAAAGGACTGCCATTTCCACATCAGACTTGAACCATCAGAGCCCTTTGCCAAGGATGTTCAGTTAATAGTCCACTGTTTCACATAGGGCTTTGCCAGTGCTACTTATAAAGCACTTTCAAAATGATCAATTCATCCATAGGAATCAGAGAATATACACAAAGCAAATACAATAATATTTATAATGGCTATCTAACATGTCTGCATGTACTTTCATGAGGAAAAAAAATCATGCCATATTGTGCTATCGCTGGCTTCTGGGTGAATAAAGTTAAAATGGAGAAAAATTGGTTGATATAAATGAATGTTGGCTCACAGATGACTTCCTTGCCACTAAAACTATCTGCCCTTTAATTTTAATTACTTTTATCCTTAAACAATGAAGCTAAGTCAGGTAGCTATTAGATAAACCAACCTTTATAACTGGAGAAAAATTTAATTATGGTTGTTTATGTGCTGATAATATAGCAGATTTTCCATCTTTGTAATAATAATAGCTCTGTCTTCCCTGACAGATTATAAAATCCTTGTGAGCAGAAATGAAGTTTATTCATCTAAAGATGTGAATTTTGGAGTCAGACTTCTTGGTCATTTCCCAACTCTGCTACTTTCTAGTTTTGTAAAGTCAAGTCTATGCTTCACTTTCTTTCAATTATGCCAAATAGAAATAATAATGGTAATATCAATGTCATAGGGTCATTTTTAGGATTCAATGAGATAGGTTCTTAGCATAGGAACTTAAAAGTAATCAGTAAATGTTAGCTATTAGTAGTAGCAGCAGGAGCAATATTATAGACATACCTTGTTTTATTGCAGTTTTCATTATTGTACTTCAGTTTCTATAATTTAAGGTTTGTGGCAACCCTGTGTCCAACAAGTCTATCGTAGCCATTTTTTGAACAGCATATGCTTATTTCATCTATCTGTCATATTTTGGTAATTTTTGTAATAGTGAAAACTTTTTATTATTATTACATTTGCTATGGTAAACTGTGATCAGTGATTTTTTTTTTTTTTTTTTTTTTGGTAGAGACAGAGTCTCACTTTATCACCCTCAGTAGAGTGGCGTCACACAGCTCACAGCAACCTCCAACTCCTGGGTTTAGGTGATTCTCTTGCCTCGGCCTCCCGAGTAGCTGGGACTACAGGCACCTGCCACAACGCCTGGCTATTTTTCTGTTTTGCAGTTCGGCCAAGGCCGGGTTCGAACCCACCACCTTTGGTATATCGGGCTGGCACCCTAGTCGATGAGCCACAGGCGCCACCCCTGATCAGTGATTCTTTATGTTACTTTTGTAATTGTTGTGGGTTACCACAAACCATGCCCATAAAACAAAATTAATAAATGTTGGATCTGTTCTGACTGTTCCACTGACTGGCCATTCTCTGTCTCTCCCTTTCCTTGGGCTTACCTGTTCCCGCAAACACAACAATATTGAAATTAGGCCTCTAAGTGTTCAGGTGAAAGGAAGAGTCACATGTCTCTCACTTTAAAGGAAAAGTTAGAAATGATTAAGCTTAGTGAGGAAGGTATGTTGAAAAGCTGAGATAGGCCAAAAACTAGTCCTCCTGTGTCAAATAATTAGCCAAATTTTGAAAGCAAATAAAAAATTCTTGAAGGAAACGAAAAGTGCTACTACAGTGAACACATGAAGGATAAGAAAGCAAAACATCCCTATTGCTGATATGGAGAAAGTTTTAGTGGTCTGGATAGATCAAACTAGTCACAACATTCCCTTAAGTCAAAGCATAATCCAGAGCAAGGCCCTAACTTTCTTCAATTCTGTGAAGGCTGAGAGAGGTGAGGAAGCTACAGAACAAAAGTTGGAAGCTAGCAGATGTTGCTTCATGAGGTTTAAGGAAACAGCCTGTTTACATAACAGAAAGGTGCAAGGTTGAAACAGCAAGTGCTGAAGCAAGTTACACAGAAAACCTAGCAAAGATTGTTGATGAAGGTGGCAATACCAAATAACAGATTTTCAATATAGAAGAGACAGCTTTATGGCAGAAGAAGATGCCATCTAGGACTTTCAAAATTAGAGGGAAGAAGTCAATGCCTGGCTTCAAAGATTCAAAGGACAGGTTGACTTTCTTTTTAGGGGCTAATACAACTGGTGACTTTATCTTGAAGCTAATGTTCATTTATCATTCCAGAAATGCTAGTGCCCTTAAAAATTATACTAAATCTACTCTGCCTGTGCTATAAAAATAGAACAATTAAGACTACATGACAGCATGTCTATTTACAGCATGGTTTACTGACTAGCTTAAGCCCATTTTTGAGATCTATTTGTTGCTCAGAAAAAAGAATCCCTTCAAAATATTGCTCATTGACAATATTAGCAACAGCTCTGATGGAGATATACAAAGAGATTGATGCTTTCATATCTGTTAGTACAACATCCGTTCTGTAGCCAATGGTTCAGGAATACTTTCAACTTTCAAGTATTATTTAAGAAATACATTTTATAAGACTATAGTTGTCATAGATAGTGATTCCTCTGATGGATTTGGGCAAAGTAAATTGAAATCCTTCTGGAAAGGATTCAACATTCTAGATGCCATTAAGATCATTTCTGATTCATGGGGAGGAGGTAAATATATCAACACTATGAGGAGTTTGGAAGAAGTTAAATCCAATCCAATGGATGACTTCAAGACTTCAATGGAGAAAGTAACTGCAGATATGGTGGAAATAGCAAGAGAACCAGATTTAGAAGTAGAGACTGAAGATATGAATGAATTTCTGCAACCTCATGATCAAACCTGAACAGATGAAGAGTTGCTTCTTGGATGTGTACAATGAAAGTGGTTTCTTGAAATTGAATCTACCTGTGGTGAAAATGCTATGAACATCACTGAAATGACAGCAAAGGATTTAGAATATTTCTTAAGCTTAGTTGATAAAGCATCACCAGGGTTTAAGAGGACTGGCTCCACTTTTGAAAGAAGTTCTATTATAGGTACATATAATACCATTAAACAGCAATGCATGCCACAGAGAATTCTTTTCTGAAAGGAACAGTCAATTGATGCAGCAAACTTCATTGTTGTCTTATTTTAAGAAGTGCTACAACTACCTCAACATTCAGCAACCAGCATTGTGATCAGTCATCCCCAACCAGCAAAAAGATTATGACTTGCTGAAGGATCAGATGATCATTTGTATTTTGTAGCAAAAAAAGTATTTTTAATTGAGGTATATCTTAATACGTTGTTATTCCTATGCACTTAGACTTGGCCTTATACATGGCTTGCAATATAAGAACTGTTAAGTTTCTGCTAAATTATGCTATTTTTGAGGGGGCAATATAGTATGCTTACTAAAAGTCTGAGTGCTGATATTCAAATCCCAGCTCTATCACGTAACTACCTACTTAATCTATGTGCCTCAGCTTCCCAGTCTATAAAATGGCAATAACACCAACAACATCCTCACAGGGTTGTTAGGAAGATTAAATAAGTTATTATTTGTAAAGTAATTAGAATATTGTATTTCATAATGTTTATCTGTTAAATTAAAAAATAGTCTCTTAATAGCTCTCCATCTCCTTCCTCTCTCCAATTCTCACAAATTGACCAGAATGACTAGAAGTATTTATTATAAATAAAACTGAATGTTTGCAGTTATATCCTGAAAAACTAAGACAAGCCACACAAATGTTGGAATGTGACAAAATTATCCAGATTTTTGAACACCTACTCAAAGTCTGTTTTTAATAAACCATCTTAAAATCACATTAGTATTCAGTTTATGAAAAGTATACCTGTGTGGTATCTGGATCCATAATCAAATTTTACTTGTTCTGAAATCTCAGCATATAGACATAAAATAAATAATTTTTTATGTATGGATTTAGTTTAGTAGCTTTAATGAGAGAGCAAATTGTCATAGCCATATCATATTAAGGAAAAGTAAGTACTAAAAGATTTAAAGATGAAATTCAGAATAATTAAATCATTATTTATTTAAGACTTTTTTTATTATACACACACACAGACACATACACATTGAGGTCTTTTCTTCATATAATCTGAGGTCAGATGAGGGCTTTGATAGCTAAAAATTTCCACATTTTCAGACAGAATCAACGAGTAGGTAAAATAAAGTTATGCTCTTTTGAAAAATGTCATAACATGCCTGGTCAATGGGCATACTGAGAGCTTCTATAATGAGATGGCAGGGAAAGGAAAAAAAGCAAGAACTGGCTAAAACTGAAATTTTGAGCTGGAAAGGAGGAAGTGGGGGCTGTGGGGGAGTTAATCCTGTTATATTGTTGGCCCTTGTGGGGCTGGCCTCAAGTTGAAGACATTGAGAAAGGTATTGAAGTTCCTGTCACATTCACTCATGCACTTGCTAATCCACTTAATTGTCACAGTTTTATTCAGAGCTTATAATGTACTAAATTTATATGAGGTGCTAAAGTGTAGTGCTGAAAAAAATGGAGAAATTGTCCCTGCTTATCATGGATATGGATCTGCCTATCCTGCCATGTACAGGGGGGAAAGACACTAAGCTGATGTTCATGTGAATAAACATACAATTTAAAACCACAACAAAGGTTTTGAAGAAAAAGTACCAGGTGCTAAGAGACTGTAATAGGAGAACTGATTGAGTTCAAAGGGTAGTGATCAGGAATGATCTTCCTGCAACTTCAGCATTCCCAGGAGAGGAAATAGCATGCTGAAAAGGAAAGAGGTGACAAAGAACTGGTGGATGATCACGGTAGCTAGAGTATAGTGAATGATTTCCTTTTAAATAAGTTTAAGAAAAAATATATAGACTGATACATCAGATATGTGGAATTACTAAAAAAACTTGCACATTTTATAATCCCATAAACTTCTAAATATTCTTTATATTATCATATGAACATTTCTGCTATCACTAGTAAGGGGAACGAGTCAAACACTGAAGCCAAATATTTGCCTGGCTTTGTATATTTTTATTGGACTGTTTTCTAGAATATACTAGTGGGGTTCATAATCTGGGTTTCCTTATTAGGAGCACTACACTTTTCTCCACTTACTCCTTTAACGGTATTTAATGCTATTATTATCTTGCTATTAAATTTGTACTAAATTTTCTCCAAATTTGAACTTGAAATCTTTAGACTACATGGAGCTAGTATTATATCACAGACAGCATCCTATGAACCTCAAACTCATTCTTCACAGTCTTCTTCCATTTATGTCCTATTCCATTAAAAGGAGCAATTGATAAAAATGAAGATTAGTAGTTCATCACAAAGGTGATAGGATTACGTATTGATATTGATCTTGTGTTTTTAGAAAAGTTTAACATAAGGAAAAATCCTTTCCTTCTTAAATAAGCATGTAAAAACATAATAAAAGCCCCCAAATTCCGGTGAAATATAAAAAGCTACCATTTAAGTGTATTGTTTGCTCTCCAAGGTCCAAGCATTTTTAACTATAATATTTTGTTTTCCCAGCAATAGATCATAAGAATAACTACTTATGTTTTATAACAGCACCAGCTCTATATGTTTTCTTCCCTAACTTAAAAAAATAGTAACATAAAGCAAAAGGGAAATCTGGATAGAAATCAATCTAGGCAGTGAAAATGTTATTAACATCAATATATGAGGGCACATATTTCAAATCCAACTTTTCAAAATGCACTTATTTATTCATTAAAGTATAAATTCCTCTGCGTAGGGAATGCCTGCCATGCAAAAAGCAATAGGGTACAAATGTAGAAAGATCCATGAAGTAGGTGATTTGGGCCCCAGTCCTGACAACAGCACTTACACTTGGTTTTTTTTTCTGGCAACACAGCTTCACATAAATCATTTAACTCTTCTGAATTTGAGTTTTTTAATCTGCAAGTAGGGTTGTTGTGAGGTTCAAAAGCCATAACAAATGTGGAAACTCCCTTGATAACTGTGAAAGTACTAAATAAGTACAAGGTGAGGTCCCTGAAGGGAACTTAGGAGTCTAGTAAAACTCACCAATGAAAGTTCTCTCTTTTTGAACATTGATTATAGGCATCCAACATGTACTTGGTGGCAAAAATTATTTCACTTCTTCTAAACCTGAGAACAGAGTTAGGAAGTACCCAGTGCTCTACAGTGGAATTGTGGATCAGCATTACAAGGTTAACAATATTCCTCACTCTGTGATGGCCCTTTGTCAAAAATTAGTTGGGATAAACACCATCTATCTGGAAAATATCATGTTAAAGATTTAGGATCCATCATAAAAGTAGACGGCATAGTGGAATCTGATTTATTTCTTAGAATATACTTCTAGAAGTGAAGTTACTAGACCAGGTTACTAATATATGTAACTAATAATGCCCTTCAGAAAGGTGGAAACAATTTATACACCTAGACAATACAATACTCCTGATTATCAGTTTGATTCACTTTTTGCTGTCTTCACAAATTTAGTAACTCAAAATCCACAAGAATCATCTCTCTATTTTCCTTCCTCACACAGTAACAATATATACCTGTCTGGATGTGCATGGCAGAATGAAACAGGCTGATTATTTAAATATGTCATCAATGACTTAACCATTCCTCTTAGGATAAATCCAAACTTGTTAATAGTTTATATACTCTTGAGTTGAAGTGGCCTCTTTTTCCCTCTCCACTTTCATCTCTTACTACCAGATTCCTTCTTGAATAAGCTAGCTGTCTTCAAACCTTTGTTCAGGCTATTACTTATGACTGGAATATCAGATTCTAGAGGAAGCTCAGTATTCATACAGCTCTTCTAACTAGTGACAATAACAAAAGTAGTCTCCTTTGCACAGATAAGAGTATTGATTTCAGACTGACTTCGAATGTCTGGAAAAAAATAATAATTTTCTTTGGTGGTCATTTAATGGAGGTTTTGATATGGACACTAGTCTCTTAGAAAGGAAGAGGCTTAAGAGTATGTAACTGGGGAAAGAAAAGGGGGAGGGAGAGAATGACACACTTAGGAGTACTAGCAACACTGTAATCCAAATAAAGAAAAATATTTTTCTACATTCTAGTTTTATGAGTTACAGAATAAGTACATGATTTAAGAGATTTACTCAGAAAACAACTCAAGTATAAATTAAATATTTTATATATCTTTTATAATTAGATGGTATACCTTCTACAGCAGGGGCAGATTAAATTGTTTTTAATACTTCTAAGCAATAAGCACAGTTGTTCAAATTACTTACAAACTTGTAGTCCATGTTTTTCGAGGATTCGTAATAAGAAGCTATAGGTCTGTTGGTACAATAAGCTTCTTTTAACTAAAATGGCCTAAGGTGGGTTATTTTTCTAAGTTGAATGTTCTTACTAACAAGATTTTTAATTTCCATATGATCGTTGTTCTAGTTTCTCATCATTCATCTGGCCTGGACTTAATGGCCCTGCCTCTGCCTTTGCACCATGCAAAAAGGATCATGAATATATTAAAGAGCTATGTTAACCAGTTTGATGAAAGCATTTCAAATTGTATATAAAACCAGCACATTGCACCCCATAATGGCATTAATGTACACAGCCATGATTTAATAAAAAAATAAAATAAATTAAAAAAGAGTCTACCTTCAGTTGTTGAATTTTATAGCTACCCATTTACTGTATATTATCACACTGATGATTATTCAGCTAATTATCATTCTCTATTTTATGCATATTAAGTTATCTCATTAAAATCCAACTTTCTAGAACATATGAATTCACTGAACATATGAACTGAAAAACAAATCAATAATCCATCATTTTTGGAGGGGATAAACTTTAAAGTTAGGTTCTTTTGTGATAATCTGGCAATGCAGTAAAAATAATCTGGAATTTATCCAAATGAATCATTTGCTAGTCTCGCAATATAGGTTATATCAAAGAGTCTATAAAATTTTACTTACATGGTATAGTGTGGTCTCTGGCACAGGAGTGCCCATGATGTCTTGTCTCAGTGCATCCATTTGCAAACTAGGTAGCAATGAATAGTGAGTTGGGCTATTACTCTTATCACCCTTCTTTTTTGACTTCTTCCCTGTATCTTTTTTGCTGTTTCTCTGAAACATGTATTCTTCTTGAGCAATTTTTTCATTGCTCATGTATCGAAGTAGAGAGTTTTCTATATAAAAAGAGATGAATACACCAATGTAAATATGCAAATATCACAAATTTATCATTATTTTCCCAATTTTGCCCAAAAATTTCATTTCAGAACTTGATTTAATTTAAAAAATACGTAGTGAAATATAGCAGAGCTTAATTATTTGATCATAGAACAATAACAAATAGATAGTCTACAGATTGTTTCTCCAAGTTTTATCTTTGGACCAACTACATTAAAATCACCTGCAGAACTTGAACCAGAAATTCTGGGTGTGTGGTTCATAAGTTTGTAATAAGCTCTCTCAGGGGTCTTCTGCTAAAGACTGATACAAGCATTGGCCTACAGCATGCTAAGTAGAATCTTTGGAGAAGTTAAAGCCCATATTATAAACCAATGGTCAGGAAACTTAGTTCAAGAAATCTATGCTTAAACTGATAATAGCACTTAGTATTTCACGTAGCATCCCCCTGCACCAAGGTGTTACTATAATATGAAGTCTCAAAAGAGTGACTCAGAGATGGCATCTTCTAAGTATTTCTCTTTTATTTATTTTTTCTTGATTTAGTCAAAAAAACAAATGAGATTACAAACTGAAGCTTGGAAAATGGAATGAAAGATGTAAAGGAATCTGTCAATGTTCCTGTGTTTATGAACAATTTCAGAAATGCTCCCTCCATAAATCAACTGTTAAGAAAACTAATGAAGCAGATATTCATGCTTGTTTGTCCATGTGGTCTGTGGATCTGCGCAGTAAAGAAATAAATTCTGTATACTAGCTAGAAATAACAGACAAACGGGTCAAGCATATCATGAAGGAAACTTAACTATGGCTAGAACCTGATTTGTTTTTCATGTACAACATTATGGTTCTCTACTTCAGAAGGTGGAAGCAGCAGCATGACTTGTGTCCACACTAGGTAGTAGTGAAACTTGCAGTTGTTCTCTTTAATGCTCACCTCAATAGCAGGATAAGTGAACATAAAAACTTACTTTTGGTAGATACTTCAAGAGTAGCCCACCCCCACGTAAGAAGGTAACCCTGAACAGCAAACAGAACAGGAAAAAAAAAGCAAGGCAAGTTTTCTTCAATTTCTACATGGTTTTCATTAGACTCACTGGCCCAGTTTCCATGAACTTTTACCCATGTGCTTCAATTGTCATTCTCTTTATTCACAGAACCAATACAAAGTAGTGAGGTTGCACTGCAGTTGTGGACTAACGAGGACTGATGACAAACTGTTCCTATTCACTGAACTTAAGTATTTTATGCAGTTTCACACTTCTGACTTTGTTTTCCAAATATTAACTTTCAAATAAAAACCAGATATATGCTTTTAATATTGTACTTATCTACCCTGAATCCTTTAGAAGGCATTCAGAGAAGATATCCATTTAATAATAGGTCAAGATAGTCAAATGTTGGTCTGACTCGGTTTTCCTGTACAATAAAGTCAATGATAGAATAAACTTTCTACCGAAGCCATAACAACATATGCAAAGAACATTTAAAGTTGATTATTGTTCAAACAACCCAGCCTACACTGAAATTCTAGAACACTTACCTCTTCTACTATCTCTCTTCATCTTATTTGGATCTTCATAGTCCCCCACCCAATTATATTCCACTGGCATAGATATAGGTCGTAGCTTGCCTAAACACAGAGAACAAAGTTCACATCACATTGTTTTTTCCTCCCCATGTGTGCTTAAACTTACACTGATTTTTAGCTAAAGCCTACAAAACACACTCACTCTTATGCAACATTATGGTTGGTATTTGTGTAGATGGAGAAAATGTGTGTGTTTTGAGCCAGAAGGTGAAACTGCCTGTTGGCAATTAGCCAGGTGGTCATGCAAACTTAAGGCACTTTCTATAATCAATAAAGAAAAGCCTAGGTTAGCTATCGTAGGAGCTCCAGGCTTTAAGAGCATGTACCTTTACAAAGAGGATCATTGTTTAAATGATTTTACTCCATTTTCAGTAACTGGATCTCTGCCTTATTTCCTAAAGTCCAAGTTTCTATATCTTGATAGTCAACCTCCAAGATGGTAGCTCCTTGTGTTTAACTTGACCCATTTCATGTTGGAACACCACAACATTCTCTTCCATGGCCTACAGCTGGGTCTGCCCTAAGCATCTCTCTTGCTACTGGGGGCGTATCTGGTTCACAGAACCAAGTAATCCCTGCTTTGGCCTGCCCCATTTCGCTCTGGGTCTGTGTTCTTACTAAACAGTATTTTACTTTAGCAAGGAGAACTCAAAGCAAAGACTTCAAGAATAACCTTTTGGCGAGGCTGCGGTGTATTATTTTTGTTCACTTGAAATTCCTGAAGCACAAAACAGCCAAAGAAAATTACTCAAAAGTTTTAAAAGGATGGCATGAGATAAATGCCCAGTAAATTTTTAAGGAATGAAAAGTAGAGACCCAATGAATCCCCAACAATTAAAAAAAAAGTAGAGACTCACACAGGACTGGATCATAAAACTAACTATGATTATTATGATTATGATAATAGTAATAACATTTACATATCCTTTATCCTATGTCATATACTGTCTGAAAGTTTTGTAAGTATTAAATCATTTAATCTTCATAATTAGGAGAAATATACTAACATCTTCCTCACTTTTCCAGATGAGAGAACTAAGACAGGTCATGTAACTTGCCCAAGGGCACACAGCTGCTAAGTGCTTAGTACCAGGATTCAAACCTAGGTACTCAAACATTACTTCTTTCATAAATTCTTGGAGACTTCAACATTTACTCTCTGATATTCTGGGTTCTCAGTTTCTTTCTTTCTTTTTTTTTTTTATTAAACCATAGCTATGTACATTAATGCAATCATGGGTACAATGTGCTGGTTTCATATACAATCTGAAATATTTTCATCAAACTGGTTAACATAGCCTTCATGGCATTTTCTTAGTTATTGTGTTAAGACCTTTATATTCTGCATTCAGTAAGTTTCACCTGTATCCTTCTAAGATGCACTGTAGGTGTGGTCCCACCATCAGTTTCTTGAGGTTTTCTTCTACACCCATTCCTGTGGTTATATGCTTAATCTTGTTATCTGTAAAGGCTGTAATCTCTCCAAATATTCCATTTTCCAACTAACACCTCCAGTATTTCTTGCACTCTCCCTACGGTACTTTAAGTCCAACAATCCTTTCTCCTTTTATCTATCAATCTTACCCTTTTTTTAGTTTTTCTGAGTTACCCTCTGTTCTGTCAACCTCCCTCTTTGCCCAGCTAAATTTCATCATCAGTTATTATAATCACTGCATGTATTAAGAAAAACATTTTGGGAGAAATCTAATTCTATTCTTAAGGAAAATGTATCGACCTCATGGCTTTTTATTACTTATAGGGATACAGTTTATTTAGTACACTATGCTAAGCTCTTTTAAAGTTTGAGGATAAACTAGTCATGATAAAATTATTAACGAACCAAAAATGTAGTATTTATTTAGTGGGTTCCTTTCAAAGTCTGCAAAAGACTTTATAAATGACCACTTGGGATTCTAAAGTTATTATGGAGTATATCTGTGCTCTTTTTACACACAGGGAATAGGGGTGAGATGATAGAGATCAATATATTCTGCCCATCAAAGGTGGGGTAAGTGTTTGAGGAAAGGTCTCTTTTTACCATGTCTATTCTACCACTTGGCAAGATCAGTTTTCCAAATTTTCAATGTTATAAATATATTATTTTCAAAATACCTATACAACTTATTTCTTTAGAATCTGGTTTTAGAAATAAATTCCATTTCAATATAGGCACTGAAACTGAAGCAGTCAATAGCTCTAACACTGTTTTTACAAGTCACCAAGAAAATCTTTTGAATAGTGAAAAATCTAATAAATAAATAGTTAATTTTTACTTGTTCTATCTGTTATATATTAAAAAAGCTAGCTTGATCCTTTCAAAGACTTGATTGGTTATTTGGAGTCAAATATATGTGCACAAAAACAACAAGAAGAAACCATACTTCACACATGGAATATGAAATACATAACTGTATTTTGGGTCATTGCTGAGATTCTAATGGAGCTAAGTCATTGAAGCATGTAATTAAGCCCTTGATATGTGTGGCTGTATCGTTAACCATAGGAACAATTTTGTGGAGGATTTTAACACTGACTTCTGGGAGTGATTTTCTTTTTAACAGAATTATAGTGTATACTAATATAAAATTGAAAGAAAATACATTTAATTAGGAAAAAAACTGAGATTAAAATGTCTTAACTGAAATTGAGTTTTGGAGAACATCAAGGTTTTGTTTTTATTAATTATTAAACTATAAATTTAGCAATGCAAATTAAAATATTTTAAAAAGTAGTTATTACTGATTTAGGTATAACAAACAATGGTGCTTGTATTACTTTATTGTAATTTTTTATTGGGCTAAAGGATTAAAATAGACTTAATAAAATTGTTAAACTAATAATATAAGGTAACATTCTTTTTTTTTTTTTTTGAGACAGACTCTCAGTTTGTCGCCTCCGGTAGAGTGTCTTAGTGTCATAGCTAACAGCAACCTCAGATGCTTGGGCTCAGGCTATTCTCTCGCCTCAGCCTCCTGAGTAGCTTGGACTACAGGCACCCATCACAACGCCCTGCTCTTTTTAGGGACAGGGTCTTGCTGTAGCTCAGGCTGGTCTCAAACTCATGAGCTCAGGCAATCTGCCTGCCTTGGCCTCCCAGAGTGCTGGGACTACAGATGTGAGCCACTGAGCCCAGCCTAACATTCTTATACAAACAGCAGTCCTTGGCAGATTGAAAAACATACCATCGCTTTAGTTATTTCTAATTCCGAACTCACAGATCATTGATCACAGCTTGAAACTGTTTGCTCTTGCATGCATATAACAGTATTTCAATTTCATAAGACAGCACAGTTCAAATGGAAAAAGAACTTTATAGTTTGATGCTATATTGCCATTGATAAAAAAACAAAATAAAAAAAAACCCCAAAGCCAAGAGTACTGTAAGCGTTATAGTTACACTTAAATCAAATATACACTATTATTAATATATGTATTTGAATGCTCATAAGACTTTTTAAAAAAGCATTAGTAAAAATTGATTTATTAAAATTAAATACATATGATTCATTCCTATGTAAATGTAAATAAATTAATCATAAATATCTGAAAAATAATTTGGAAGATTTTAAGACATGTCTTTACAGAATAATATTTACATTGGTTTTTGAAGTGATAAAGCTAAGATTCATGGTGAAAATTATGAGTTAGGAATACAGTTAAGAAGTCAAGGATTAGAGCCTATTTAAATTGTTTTTGCTGACCATTTCACCTTAAAGCAATCTTTATTCCTCTAAACATAGAGCATTTATTAATTGTAGTTCATTTGGCACTCTGTTGTAAACTTTGTGATATCTCTGTGTTAGTGCCTCAGAGTATACCCATTATTTTGTCATTTGGCTTTTTAGATCTGTTGCACATCTAGAGCTTTCTAACTGGCATCTCCACAGAGGCTGAATTTATGCACTATATTTCCTTTTTTTTTTTTTTTTTTTTTTTTTGTAGAGATAGAGTCTCACTCTATCGCCCTCCGTAGACTGCTGTGGAGTCACAGCTCACAGCAACCTCCACCTCTTAGGCTTGAGCGATTCTCTTGCCTCAGCCTCCCAGGTATATTTCCTTTTTTAATTTCAAAATATTAGGGGGGTACAAATGTTTTTGGTTACATGGATTACTTTTGTAATGCTTGAGTTGTGCACTATATTTCTTACTATATTCTAATAAATGCAGTGAAGGTAAAAGACAAATATTTTTTGATTTTGTTTGAATTTTATTCTGAAATTGATGACAAGTAGCTTTTTGAAAATTATGAACTACACTCAGCTGAAATTATACAAATGGAGCATGAAACAAAAATTTAAGAATATAGACAATGATGGAGTATTTTGTAATGATATATCTATATGACTATATTTTAATACAAAATTGATATGTCTTAATACTAGTATATAAAATTGCTTGAAAATAAACTAATTTGTACCTTAGATAATAAAGCATTTTAGGTAATATTACAAACGCTATCATTCCCTTTGGCAGAGTTAACTGCTCTCTCTTCTGGGTTCCCTTAGCTTTCGCCTGGTGCCTTTGGCATATATAGTGCTTGTTATACTATATTGTATCTTGGCGTTTATAGGTTTCTTTACTTGTCAGTAGGAACTAGATCTTACATATCTCTGTTATGACTTTCTCTGGCAAAGAATGACACAGAGCAGGCACTGAATGAATTTTTGTTGAATGCTTGAATGAAAGGGTGCTAAGACATTAGAGAGATGCCAAATTACTGGGTCATTCTTTGGATCCTATTCCGTCTGACCTACTCTAGGGTATCCTTTGAGCAATCATCCCTTCTTTCTCCTGCATCACAAATTTTTCCCTTTCTGTTCAATCATTCCCTTTAGCATATAAACATGCGCCAATTTTTTTTTTTTTTATTTTGCAGTTTTTGGCTGGGGCTGGGTTTAAACCCACCATCGTCGGCATATGAGGCCGGTGTCCTACTCCTTTGAGCCACAGACGCCGCCAAACCTTTTTTAAAAAAAGTATCTCTCTTCATCCCATAAACCTCTTATTCACTCACCTATAACTTTATTTCTCTGTTCCCCTTTACAGGATAACTCCCAGAAATCTTAATATTTTTAGCCTCCAATTCCTTTCCGTTTCTTACCTCCTGAACCTTCTTTAATTAAGCTCACTACTATACCAGAACTGCTATTGTGAAGGTCACTAGGGCCTCCATGTTGCTAAATCCAATAGACAATTCTCAGAGTCCTTGATTTTTCTGATATGAAGCATTAGCATGGAGGATTACTCCCTCCTTCTTAAAACACTTTCTTCATCCGACTGTGTACTCCTCCAGTTTTCCTCTCATTTTCTCTTCCTAAATTCGCATGCATCCTTCAGAGCTAACGAAAAAGTATGTCCACAGGGACATACTTCTTGACTTCTTATTCTAGGTTAGGTTTCTCTGTATTTGTTTTAACTTTCTCCCCTATTTTCTCTCAAAGTTCTTTTTTATACTATGCCAATTACAGTCAAATAAGTATTCGTTAAATTAGTTGCTTGAATTCTGTCACCCTTCTAGAATGTAAATTTTATGACTCAATAGACATTGCTCTTGAGTTTACTGTGCTATCTCTAACACTTAGCATAGTGCCTTAAACACGGTAACTGTTCTATATTTAATAATTCCTTGTTAAGAAAATAAATTGTGATCTTTCCTCAGACACTGGATCAAAAAGGATCCAAGCTATACCACTGGTTTCTATTTTCATAGTTTCCTTCCTCTTCCTTCCAAATTTCCATTCGCCTCCATTCTTCCTTCCTTCTAAGGCAGTATGTCATCTTGATAAACCCTCTTCATCTTTTTAACAAATTGGGCCTTATAGAACTGTTTGGTAATCAAGTCAGAACTAGAAGTTGTCTCCTAATTTCTTACCTAGAAAGAAACATTCCCATAATTAGCTACCCGACATGCCGAAACACCACTGAATTGCTGCCTTTTTCAATTATATCACTTTTTAAAATCTCTCAATACATGCTAAAGTCATTAACTTTGAGGGTAATAAACAGGTCATGAGAAGCAATATTCTCTCTTACAGTTGCCAAAAGTTAAAAAATGCAAAGAAATTTTTCCTTAAGCCTGACATACTCTTTACTGCTCACAAAAAAGCTTTCTTTAGACAGAAAAAGAATACACATATACACATCTGTTCTGAATATTTTAGCCAATATTTTGATGAAAATGAGTATAGTAAGTATAGTTAAGCCATACGCTTGCCACATACACCCATCAAACACCCCACATATCAGACAGAAAAATTACTTTCAGATGGTTGACTGCATTTCTAGGAAAATATCCTGAGGTTATTTAAGGTAGAGAATCACACATTTAAAGAGGAAGTAAAACTGAATTAAATGGAAAGTCAGTAATTTTTAAAGGATAATGGTAACATATCTGGATCCAATAAAATAAGTAAGAATGAACACTTTGATCTTTAGGGGCCATATTTTAAAAGTTTCATTTC
>CAUYRH010133328.1:0-13742 GCA_963574655.1 Perodicticus potto
TTATTAAATCATAATTGTGTACATTGGTGCAATCATAGGGCAGAATGTGCTTCATATACAATCAGAAACATTTTGATCATACTGTGAGAGATAGCCTTCATAGCATTTTCTTAATCACTATATAAAGACATTGATACTCTATCCCTAGTTCTTCAGATCGTTAAACATAGTATTCCAAAAATGTTTATTGGATGAGATTATTCAAGTGAAAGGAATGTCCTATACCCAACTCAGTTTCTACTTATCCTCATTTCTGTGCATGATCAGGTATCAGGAATAGAAAAGCTAATTTAATTTTCTATAAAATCTGCAGCATCTTACAGGTAATACATTACCAATCTACACAACCTTACAGATAATATAACACTATTGAACATAATTGTACTGAGAAGCTAAGGATGCTATATTGAGTTTATTGAGAAACTTTTGTAAACTTCTCTAAAAAACAAAGTGAAAGGGTCCAAACTGAGAAATTCTGGAAAGTAAAATAGTTTTTCTTGTATGCTACCTTGGCCTTACTTTATGCTTTGCAGTTTCCATCAACTACGTCATTCAAGACTAGAAAGAGCAATAAGCATTTCCATTAATGGCAAAATAAATGGAAACAAAAATTCCTAATATATAGTTTGGGGAGAGAACATGGAAAAGAAAATAAAGATCGCTCAAAGAGTAAAAACATGTTTCAGGAAACTCAGATTATTCCTCCCACCTGTCTTATGTGAAGCTGAACTAAAACTTGGCCCCCTGGACTGTGGTTTCTTGAACAATGGTTAGACCAAAGATTACAAAAAATTATTTGTATAGTCATTATTGGGGCACAAATGGTCTGACTCCACAATGAATGTTCTATATTCCACCTCAGAATCCACAGTTTTTTAATACTTACCTTAGGCTTCTGATTTAGTATCATCTGTGCTCAGAGTTTTTTAACAAACATCTATCACAAAAATGATCAGTGATTTCTGAAAAGATAAAAAAATAAAGGAAATTTACTGTCCTCTCTCCTATAAAACCAACCAAAACAATAAGAATTAAAAATATTTAATACGTGAGGAAAACTTTAAAACACAAACTGTAAAGAAAACCTGTTGCAAGTGGTAAATTTGGACAAAATAGAATTGGGTTCTAAGAGTCAACCCTAACCTCCTCAATGCTTGGTGAAGATAGAGGATGTGTCACAGTTTGGAAAAAGTGATCCAATAATTCCTGAATTGAAGTGATGGAGCTACAGGTTTAGACAGGCTGCAGAAAAAACAAAAGTTGACCCCCGCCACTGCCCCGCTATTTCCAAGCTCACTTACCAGACCTATAGGGAAATAGGAACTGAGGGTGAAAGAATCACATGGACATGCCTCTGTGACTTTTACCTTAACCTTAACCTTCTGCCCAGGAAGATGGCCAAACATGAGATGGAAAGGATAGACAGCCAGAGTATTTTCATAGAGAGAAACATACAGACTTAATCCTGGGTCTTTGCTGGGAAGCCCAGCAGCTTCTGTAACAACAGAAATCAGAGGAACATCAAACTGAAAAATAATCATGTGCTTATTATTTAATTTTAGAATATATTTGATTTCAAAAAAAGCACATCATTTTGGTTCCATATTTAGCAATCCCCCCCTTCTAGTCCACACACACTTCTTCAGCAATTAGGCAAGATTCTTCAAGCAAAATAAAAAATAAAAGATATTTGAGAAAATTGAAAATCAAGTGAAAAAGGGATTTATTAGGAAAGGACTTTGTTGATTAAATGGGCTCTAAGATTTTAAAGCCTGTAGGCAGGTGTTTTACGTACTTTTGAAAGGGTCAAGGACCTACAACAGAGAGGAAACTTTCCCGTGTTCAGCCGTGTAATTGCGAAGGAAGGCTGTTAATTATTTTGAATGTTTTCCTAAGGACAGTGGAAGCCAATAAGGATTTAAATCAGTGTGGAGACACTATAATTTATTTTCCTAAAGGTGAATTCTGACTGTGAGTAGGGCATGCAATGGAAGGGGTGTGGACAGAGTGCACAAAAAGGGGGAAAGAAACACGGATCATTGGTAGAGGTCCAGGTAAGCAATAATGCTGGCTTGGACATAGATGATAAAAAGGGGTCTGGAGCAAAACAGAAATAATTTATAGCATCATTCACACTTGGTGATTGATCAGGAGTGAATGATATCATAGAAGGAGGTGTCAATAACTCCAAAATTTTAGACATATGCAACTTGATAATAGGTGGTGCCATTTACTATTAATAAAATAGTAAGGGCAGATTTGAAGGCTATGAGTGAATAACATGAGTTCAACTTCACATAAACTTAACATAAGATGTCTGGGAGGTTCTGCACATTCAGAATTTAATAGAAAATCTAGTATAATCTGAACTATCTTCTTCCAACCCCAGCTGACCATTAATCTTCTATTTCTCAGGCTGGTCCATATCCCACGTTGGTTCATTCTGTATTGTTCTTTGCTCTCATAGGTCAAAAGCATGAAAATATTCAGTGTATATTTCAATGAAAAGCAAAGTACTCAGCTAGGTAGTGTTCAGGTAGTAATGTATGGCAGCATTTTGAGTCAGGCAATGATCCAGTTATTATAAAGATGTATAGATGGATCACAATAGATCAACTGAAAATTTATGCACATTAGCTCTCCAGACCAGCCTAAGAATGGGAAGAATATTCAGGAAAATGGCTGGGATGGATACTGACCTCAGGATTACAGCAGCCAGGAAGATGGTAGTGTTAGATGTTGCTCTGCTTACCAATAATAATACCTGAATATATTCCTGCATGTCAAAACTTTCTATTCACTGAGGCTAAAAGCTTCCCTTGTCCTCCTTCCATTTCTTCCTGATCTCAAATCTTTCTAATGGCTTTCTTTACAGAGGAAAGGCCAACCTCTTCCACTGACCGAAAGAGCACTTGGGATCTGGCCTTTCACTGACAGTCTACACACAGGTCTCAGCACTCCTTCTTTAATTCGCTTCATTTCATAAACACAGGCATCCTTGATGATCCTCCCGTCAGCCAAGGTTGGGTCTGTTTGGGGGCCTTTGCACATGCTGTTCCCTCTTCCTCTGTAAGCTCTTGCCCTACTCCCTGGCTCACTCCTATCCCTACATGTACTCTACACCTCTGCTCAAATGTCCCTCAAGGGGAGGCTTCTCTGGCTATCTATGTGAACGAGCCCCTCTCCTCATTGCTCTGTCCCAGTAGTTTTCAACTAGTGTGCCGTCAGAGGGTCTTAGGTGTGCTGTGAAAATGTTTAAAGATAATTAATTCAATTATTTTTGAAAGAAGCTCAAAGCACAGTCAGCATATTCTTTCCTTTACTTTTTTTTTTTTTTTTTGATCAACATAAGTTAAGTGTGCCATGGAAGTTTAACTATAGGTTCAAGTGTGTTGTGAAATAAAAACGGTTGAAAAACACTGCTCTAGTCCCCTGTCTGATCATTTATTCTCATATTACTTATTGCCAACTAATGAAAATTCACTTGCCTTTTCTTTCCCCTCTCCCAGCCCACCCCAATCTAGAATGAAAGCCCCTTTAGGTCAAAGATTTGTTTTGTTCATATTTGTAGCACATGAAACGAATTCTGGCACATAGTAGGTACTCAATAAATATTTGTTGAATGAGCAACTGGATGAATGGATTACTGGAAGCTGCAGGATAGAGGTGGAAGGTTCCTTGAACCCCACTGCACACTCAAAAATTATTAGAATGTCTGTGTATATTATGTTAATTGTTGTCATACACAAGCTTCAATTTTACATGGCCATTCATTTTTTATTTAACTTTAAGTCTTTGGGTCCTAAGCTTCATTGATTTATTTTTTATAACAGTGTAAGAAAAGTTTGTCTCTGCTCCAATACAACATCTTTTATTTCTCCATGAGCCCACTGATTCTCCCCATTTTCATTCTTTGAATCCCCAATATTCTATTACAGGGTATAGATTCTATTACAGGTATAGCTGGTAAATAAAAATGCACCAATTCATTTAGAAAATAATCAGTTGGAAAAAAACTTTATCCACTAGTTTATGTAATTCTACTAAAATACCAGCAGATGTTGCTATTGCAACAACATCTTGATTCCTAATTTCTTCTTGCTAGGAGAAGCATGGTAACACTGTCAAGAGCTGCCAAAATTTTCTGAAACAAAATTTTCTGAAAGTGATGCTATCACTTTCACAGTTTCAGCATTTTAGTGCTAAGGAAAGGGCATCCATAATTCTGTTTCTTGTTCGTGGTGACAATTGCTTGAGATGTAGGTCTTGTAGAGGGCTCCCATGCCCCAGAGCAAGTATCTCATTTTCTCAAATGTTGTAGAATAGACTACTCAGGCTCCATGATTCTTGAGCTTAGATAAATGCCAGTTCATCTTTAGGCTAATTTACTAGATAAGGTCATCAACTTTTAAATTAAATTAAATTAATTTATTTAGAGACAGAGTCTTGCTTTGTCTCCCAACTAGTATGCAGTGGTGTCATCATAGTTCACTGCATCCTCTAATTTCTGGGCTCAAACGATCTTCCTGCCTCAGTCTCCTAAGTAGTTAGAACTACAGGTATGTGCCACCATGCCCAGATAATTATTTTATTTTATTTTTAGAAATGGGGGTAGTCTCACTCTTGCACAGGCTTGTCTTAAACTTCTGACATCAAGAAGACCTCTCTCCTCCGCCTCCCAGGGGGTTAGGATTACAGGTATGAGCCACTGCACCTAGCCAAGGTCATCTTCTTAAATGATTTCTGCTTAGGTGGTCACTTAGGGGGCTTCTACTTTAGAACTTTGATTTGTCTATCTGTTAAAACTCTTCTGGGAAAAAGCATACAGTAATAATAGCTAAAAGTAATACAAGGCTTTATCGTGTACACAATTTCTTCAAGCACATTTTTTTCATACAAATCTTCATAACAAGCCAGTAGGAGTTGTACTATAAATAATTTTTCAAATTTGAAGGCATATAACTCAGTCAGAAAGTTCTGTTATTGTAGGCAACAGCACATAGAATTATATATGAAGATATTTGGAAATTTTCATTCCAGGATGGATGCTGTGTGGAGCACAAGGAAACACATGGTCTCTGATAACAGATACGCTGAAATTCATCCTAACTTCATTGTTTTCTAACTCTCTGTCTTTGGTCAATATAGTTAACTTCTATGACCCTCGATTTCTTCATTTTTAAAACAGCAATAAGGAAATGCATTTTTCAAAGTGGTTACACATCTTAATGACTCAGAATAATGACTACAGTAGTCTTTGTCTTTTTTCACAAATGTATGTCTTGTTGAGTACAGTACTCCAGAACTCCAAATTCACCTTTAAACAACTATTTGAGAAGTCAGTGTGTTGGGAGCTTTTTGTGAGGGATCAGGTAGCTCTAATATGAATAGGCCTAGAAGAGAGGAATTATTGTTAATTTAAACAGAGGGATCCAGCTTGAAAAAAAAACAGAGAAAGAGAAAGATGCTAATATTAAGATCTACTAGCTTATTAGCTGCAGCTACATGATACAGCTGTGGCAATATCTAAATTTTTCTGGCCAGTCTGGAAAACACAACGTCTTGGTTTCCAAGTACTCAAAAAATGCTCATAGCATTTTACATGTGAATCTAAATTACTAAATAGTCTCGTTTATGAATTCATAAACCATGAAAGGCAATCATTAATGAGAGGAAAATAATAGCTTTTAGAAATAGACAACTTGACACAACAAAAAGTAAGTTCTTCCAACCTAAGAGTGAGGGAGAAAACAAAAATAAAAATCTAAAAATTAGTGGGAAAAACCTCCAATCTGAAAATGCACCTAAGTTTTACCTACTTGATTAGTTCTGGGAGCCTCACTGCAGCAGAGTAAAATAATTGATGCCCAGGATGGTGACCCTCAGTTTGAATTGTGTATAACATGCGTACATTTTGGAAATACTCCAATTTTTTAAATACATAGGGTGATACATGCTAAACTTTGTTTGATTGATAATTCAGCATAATAAAACACTTTATTTTTCCGATGACCCCAAATTAATGACTTCTGACTTATAAAAATATATCATAAAGGGTTTGTAGATTATTAAATAACAAATTTAAACCTGATTCACTTTTCCTCTGCTTTTTTTATATATCAACCTAGTGCTTACTTAGTTTATTCCACATGTGAGATACCAGCCAGAAGCATTGAACGTCTGATCTTTCTGTCTTTAACAATCTTCCTCCTTGTGGGAAAATAAACAAGAAATCATTGCAGCCACAATTTATGCAAGACTCTGTAGTATTTTCTTCCACATTGAGACAACTACTCAGGGCAAGCTGAAAGAGCACAAATTTGCTAACAAATCCTATTATCCCTTTTTTTTTCTTTCATAACCATTACAACAAATGAGAAAATGTAAATGTAACATATTGTAAATCTGTGGCTTATAAGAAATACACAAAGAGATGAAGAATATAAATATTTACTCAATAAAAATATGTAGATATGTGTTTTTTCTAAGATGGTATTATTAAAGGTAGATTATAAATAACTTTTTAATAAAAATGTATGAGAACGCTAATCCTTCTTACTTCATCTAAATGCACCATTTCAAATATTTGTAATGCTGCACTGGAAATACATAATTACAACACCTAAGGCTAAATTCATTCCATTAAAACCAAAAGGTATTCTATTGAGATGACATGTGAAAATATAAATCAAACTTAGCTTGAGAGTTTTTTTCCTCATTCTTGTTTCTATCCCACAGAATGACCCGTAAATTCATGGAGAGTTTGAAAAGACTCAAAGATGCCTGCTCATCAGTGCTTGGAGCTACATTCCTCAGTGTGAACCCTGCTCCTTTATTGATTTTCACTTTCCTAAATGTAATAATTAAACGAGGACAAAACTCAATATAATGATTATCCATACCAAAGATAAATTCATGGATTGGTCTAAACTAAAAATGCATGACTCTTCTGTACACGGGTGTTTACTTCGATGTCTTTATAGCATTTCTATCAAAGCATCTATGCACTTTTATTAATGTATATGGTGTTTTTATTTTGACAGCTAAACTGTTTGTATCTTCTAAAGTGAATGTAGTTTAGAATCCAGATCAATTTAGACATCTTCTATTACTAGTTATTTGCTAGAACTTTCAAATCCATATTTTCAGGCCAATTCTTTTACAAGTCTTTGTTTTAAAATGAGGAAATTTCTTAAGAGTAAACAGATCACCTCTATTTGTGATTTGCTGAAAATATTTAATATTTGTTAAACATCCTATAAATATTGCTAATGTAATTTTGCTTCAGCAAATTTTAGTTTAAAGTGAGATAACTGGCCTGGCACTGCCCAACTGTCTCACGTCACAGGGCCCGCCCTGCCCTCTGCCCCGCCCTCCACCCTGTCCTGTGCTTCACCTCCGCCCCATGTTGAGCTCTGCTCTGTGCTCCGCCCTCCCCTGCGCCCTCCGCTCCGCCCCCCACCCGCCCCGCCCTGCCCTCATTCCCGCCCCCACTCAGCTCCGCCTGGCTCTGTTCTCCGCCTCTGCTCTGCCGCAGCTCCGCCCTCCTCCTCCTCCCGCCAATCGCCTGGCTCTGACCAGAAGTGGCTCAGTAGGGCCTGGGCTGGCACCGAGGGCAGGCACCAGGGCAGGTGGGACACTGGCAAGAAGCAGAAGTCCGATAAACACCTCTAGGCGGAGTATGTGGAAGAGCCTTTGATGCTGGCCCTCAAAGTGGGAGGGAATGAAGTCGCTGAACTCTCCCCATGCTGCTCGGGACACAGCTCCAGACCCTTCTCAAAGACAAAAATGATCATAACAAACACAAGGACAGAAAGCAGAAAAAGAGAAAGAAAGGAGAGAAGCAGGTTCCGGGGGAAGAAAAGAGGAGATAACAGAGAAGAGTAAAGCAGGATGGAGATCTCCGGGAGAAAGGCAGCCAAAGGCCTCCGCTGCCATGTCCCCTGTAAGATTGGATTCACCTCCCGAGAAGCCTTTAGTCAAACAAGAAGTAGGACAGACACCCCTTTAAGAAGCTTTGAATGAACTGATGAGACAAATGCAGAGAAAAGACCCAAGTGCTTTCTTTTCATTTCCTGTTACTGATTTTATTGCTCCTAGCTATTCCGTGATTATTAAATACCCAATGGATTTTAGTGCCATGAAAGAAAAGATCAAAATAATGACCACCAGTCCACAGAAGAACCAAAGCATAACTTCAAACTAATGTGTGCTGATGCCATGATTTACAACAAACCAGAGACCATTTATTACAAAGCCACTGAGAAGCTACCGCACTCAGGGATGAAAATTCTTAGCCAGCAAAGAATTCAAAGCCTGAAATAGAACATAGACTTCACGGCAGACTTGCAAAAACCTGGAAAGCGGAAAGATCGACCACACTCTTCTTAGAGAGGCCGCTGGCCTAGAGAGAGGGAAGACTCCGGACATGGTGAAACGCAAGCTTTCAAAAGTCCCAATAAGGAAAATGAAAAGACAGAGATATGCTTGAAGATAAATTTAAAAGCAGTAATTCAGAAAGAGAGCAGGAGGAGATTGACCACATGGTCACGGAATCTGGAGGGAAACTGACCCTGAGGCTTGTTAACAGTCAGTGTGAATTTGAAAGAAGAAAACCAGATGGCACCACACTGGGACTTCTCCACCCTGTGGATCCCCTTGTAGGAGAACCAGGGTACTGCCTGTGAGACTGGGAATGACAACGGGAAGACTTCAGTCTGGAGGAATACTTTCCAGGGTTTCAAAGAGGATAAAAGGAGCAAAGAGACCCCGCTATTGTACTTGAATTATGGACCCCACAGTCCTTATGCACCACGTTATGACTCCACGTTTGCAAATATCAGCAAAGAGGATTCTGATTTAATCTATTCAACCCAAGGGGAAGACTCCGATCTTTCCCGTGATTTCAGCATCCACGAGTCTTTGGCCACACGCCAAGATTACTATTATATTATTATATATGGTTTAAATGTGTTACTGGATTTTTTAACAAAAGGAGGATATTCTAAAACCTGCAAGAGTTGGAGACGTCATTTCCTGAAGATGGAAGTCATTCTAGGACACTTAACACAGCAAAGGAGATGGAGATTACGGAAATAGAGTCAACAGGGTGTTTGGACTCCAGTACTCAGGACAGGCTCACGGCACTGAAAACAGTGATGACTGTTGGTACTCCAGTTGAAGTCTTTGACTCTGAAGAAGCTGAAGTGTTCCAGAAGAAATTGGATGAGACCATCAAATTGCTCAGGGAGCTCCAGGAATCCCAGAATGAGCATTTGAGCCCCAGACCCCTTCCCAATATGATCTGTCTCCTGGGTCCCTCATACAGAGAAATGCATCTTGCTGAAAAAGTGACCAATAATCTTAAGGAGCTTGCACAGCAAATAACTCCAGGTGCCATTGTAATCATGCATGGAGTTCAGAAAGCAATGGGGATTTCCATTCCTTCTCCGTGGCAGAGAACTGCAGATTTAACAGAAGATTATTGAAGAACCCAAAAAGAATGATATTGCTGAGTGTGGCCCTGATGGGATTTAAAGCCAGCTTCTATTTAATCATATATTATGTACATATTTTTTTCATTCCTAACTTGGGAATACTTTTCAGAAGATATTAAATATTTGTAAATTGTGTTTTTAATTAAACTTTGTAACAGTCAATTTTAACATTCCAGTGAATGTTATGGACTGGACTTATGTTAGATAACAAAGCTGAACCTGGGACTCTGAAAATAAAATAAAACAAAATAAAATGAGATAATGCCTTGCCTCTTCTAAATTTCACTCTAAAAGAAGCTTATAAAATAAGAGAAATAAAGACTCGATGTCAGTTTAAATTTTTAAAAACTTTCTTCACATTGATATTTCAAAAATTTCCCTTTTGATCCAGTCTTACAGAAACCCCAAATGCTAACTTTCTTTTCAGACCCATGAAGGCTCAAATAAATTATTTTTTTTTAAAGAGCAATTTTTCTTTAATATGAAGAAGAGTATTCACATTTATTTATCCAGGTTCAATTTCAGATAACTAATTAGGTTATGAAGTTTGAGCTAGTACAATTATGCTTCTCTTCTTTCTCTCCAAACTTCAGTTACATTTTAGACAAATTTATTTTTTAATGTTTTGAATTTTCGTACATACTTAAAAACCATTACTACATTACTCCTCCAGAGGGCAGTATGATCATGTCAGTGGACAGCTAGAGAGTAGAACTCTGCAGAAAATAGGACAGATAATAAAAATGCTCTTAAATAACAAGAGGATAATGGGTGCATCTATTTCTAATTTTCTTTCTTTTCTTATCATTCCCAAGGGGAAAAAAAGATCTCACATAAAATCTCAGCCAGACACATAAGATCTCAAAAGATCACAGCAAAGTGAAAAAAGGCCTTTTGTTAGGATAGAAGTGGACGGAAGCTTCCAAATAATGTTGGATATCACTTTCTTTAAGAAAATTTGTCTAAATAATTCTCAAGCTATGAGCCTATACCCTTCTTAGACACTTCTAGAACCTCCTATATTTCTCATCCTCTGCTATTTCTCATACTGAATTGTTCTTATTGTTTGCTTTTCCGTATCATACACTATACCATAAAATATAGGAGAGTCTCTGTGCATGGCCCATTACAAAAGTAAAGTATTTGGCACTTAGTGGTTTCTCAATAAATAACTTATGAAGGAAGGAAAAAGTTAACCAATATAGGGATTTAATTATACACACACTCATTCTTGGGCAATTCCAACATATCTGGATAGTATTTCTGATATAAAAAGCAATGATTTCTGGATAAAATACTTAAACATGTGTCCCTAAGGTGGCATAAAAGAGTGATTCCACAAGTTTGGGAAGGGAGAGAGCCCCTAAATTCAGAGAGAAAAAGAGTGGCTGAAGCTGCTGTTTTACTAGCATCTGCCAGTTCCTGGCCCTCCAGAGCTTAGATGGAAATAAGACCTTGCCCCCAAAGGAAAAAATACAAAATCTTTTACTTGTTGTAACTTAAAATCACACCAAAGATTCTTAGATAAAGTCAAGATGCTGCCAATGAAAACCACAAAACACAAAGGGGAAAGCACAGAAGAAGACAATGAAGCTATTTGCTTGCTTTATTTTGATATTATGTGGAAGAAAAATAAAAAAATACTTGTTCCTACTCTGAAAGCCATCACGATTTATTAGTTTAAGTTGATCCTAAGTGAGCTTTAGAAGCAAATCAACATCTCAAACTCAAGGATGAAAGAATAAAATAAAATATGTGTTCAAAGAAACTTGATCTCATGATTAAAAAAATCAATCTCACTTAAACTTCAGGTTTTTAAATTAACAAATACAGACCACAGAAGTAGTAACCGTATAATCTTTAAAGAAATCAAAGTGGAATGCGAAAGTATGATGCATAAATAAAAGGGCATCAAAAATAACCAGAAAGCTTAACGATAAAATAATCTGAAAGAGAAAAAGTTAACAATTGCTATTAAAGACTCCCTAAAAGTTCCCTAGCAGATTAATTTGAGATGAAGAAAGACTTCCTGAACGAAAGATAACCCTCGAGAAAACTACTTAGAATGCAGGACAATGAGATGCACAGATGGAAAGTATAAAAAGACAAAGGGAGAAGAAATAATGTCTAATATACATTTAATCATAGTTTTAGGAGGAAAGAAAAGGATGGTGTTCAGGAAGCAATACTTGAAGAATTAGTGATTCAGAATTTTCCAGAATCAAGACAAAGCCTCATTCTTCAGATTTAATAGAACCTAACAAATTCCAAGCATAATATTAATAAAGATAAATCCAAACTGTACATACCATATTTCAACTGCAGAACATCTAAGGCAAAGAAAAGACCTTAAAAGCAGCTGGGATGGACAGAACGGAGAAATGGAGGTGTAAGAGGACACTTTACCTACAAAGGAATAATGATTTCCACGTGGCTGATATCTCAACAGCACTAGAAGTCAGAAGATGATGCACTAACATGTTCAAAATACTGAGAAAACATAACTCTTGGTCTAGATTTTTATAAACAGTGTAACTATCATTTAAGAACAAGAATGAAATGAAGGTGTTTCCAGGCCAGAGAGGCAGTGGCATTTGTGGGAGGGCTTCCCGTTTCAGTTCAGGCTAAAATGGGCAACTAATCCTTCTGCTGGTTCCTTCCTCCTTATCAACTCCAAAGAACGAGAGAGGGAAAATGCACAAAACTAGAAGAAACCCTGGGTGGCAGTCAGGCATAGGAGGCTATTATTTAAATTTTTGTTTTGCTTTCTTTCATTTTTTTCTTTCCCTCTCTTTTGGTAACTGGTGCCAAAAGAGGCTCTTTTTCTTTTTCTTTCCTTTTCTTTTTTTAAATTTTTTACTTTTTTTGTGACAAAGTCTCCCTGATAGAGTGCAGTGGCATCACCATTGCTCACAGCAACCTTAAACTCCTGGGCTCAAGTGATCCTCCTGCCTCAGCCACCCGAGTAGCTCAGACTACAGGTAGGAACTACCTGCCAGCCAATTTTTCTGTTTTTACTAGAGACAAGGTCTCCTCTTGCTCAGGCTGATCTCGAACTCCTGAGCTCAAGAGATCCTCCTGCCTCAACATCCCACAGTGCTAGGATCACAGGTGTGAGTCATCAGGTCTGGCTAATTTTACCTATTTTTTGATGTTTTTCTTCTGTTCCTACATCACATTGTGTAAATTATGGAATAATATGATATGCTTTAATATGTAGCATGACTAGTCTCTCTCGTTACCCTTCTTTTTTCACTTTTCTTATTTATTCATGTATGCTTATTTCCTGATAAAAATTTAGAATTAGCTTATCTAAAAAATTCTTTTTGGGAGGATTTATTGAGTTTGGATTACATTTTTATTGAGATCTAATTTTACTATATTGTATATATTTATCCTAATTTTCTTTTATATCATCCAGATGTGGTTTTAAATTATTCATATCTTTAATTTTTCTTAATTTTATTTCTGCATATTTTTTCTTTTCTATTGAGTATAGGATTCCTTTCCCAATTGAATTTTCTAACAGTTTATTCTAATATATTTTTAATATCATTATCAAATTATACTAATTATATGTATAAAATCATATTCTTTTTGTATATTCAGAATACGGTCACCTTTCCCAAGTACCAGTGTACCAGCATGCACCAGTTTTAAAATTAATTTTTGTGATTCATTAAATGATACAATTTGCATATGCTAACAGTCTTAATTTATTATTTTCATACCTATAAGGTTTTTCTCTTATCTAATTTGATTACTTCATTACTCCAGAACAATGTTAGATAATAGTGTGGTGGGGATCATTTTGTTTGTGATGATTTTAATGGAGAAATAACTGGTTTTGCCATTAAGAATATTCGCTTTGGCTGGGTGTGGTGACTCCTGCTTATAATCCTAGCACTCTGGGAGGCCGAGGCATAAGGATTGCTTGAGCTCAGGAGTTTGAGACCAGCCTGAGCAACGGAGAGCCCGTTTCTAAAAAAATAGCCAGGACTGGGGCAGGCGCCTGTAGCCTATCTATCTGGGAACCTGAGGCAAGAAGATCAATTGAACCCAAGAGTTTGAGGCTGCTGTTGATGCCGGAATTTCAGGCTCTTGGTCTCTGCAATTCAAAGAGGGAATCGACGGACCACAAGAGTAGTGGTAAGTCAGGATTTATTTACAAGAAAGGAAAATTAGAAGTATAAGAAAAACCAGACCTCCAGGCAAAGAGGACCCAGGAAGGGAACAAGCTCTCCT
>CAUYRH010133329.1:0-13361 GCA_963574655.1 Perodicticus potto
GTCCCAGCTACTTGGGAGGCAGAGGCAAGAGACTCGCTTGAGCCCAGGAATTAGAGGTTGCTGTGAGCTGTGAACACAGCACTCTATCCAGGGCGACAGCTTGAGGCTCTGTCTCAAAAAAAAAAAAAAAAAAAAAAAAAAGAATGCAAAAGTTGATAGAGCAGTGGTTCTCAACTTTCCTAATGCTGCAGCCCTTTAATACAGTTCTGTGGGTCACATCCCACAGTTTGAGAACCACTGTCATAGAGTATCCTGGTTAGTTTGAGAAACTATAGTAATCAAAATGATTTTTTATGTTTTTTAATTTTTGTGTATCAAAACTTTTGTAGTGTCTCTTATATAGATTGTTCTTTCTGTCCTTTAGATCTCGTGTAAAAGCTGCTTTTCAAAGAGGCCTTCTGTGATCATCTTGTTTTTTTTATTTTATTTATTTATTTTTTTTGAGACAGAGTTTCACTTATTAACTCTTGGTAGAGTGCTGTGGCATCACACCTCACAGCAACCTCCAGTTCCTTGGGCTTAGGCGATTCTCTTGCCTCAGCCTCCCGAATAACTGGGACTACAAGTGCCCGCCACAATGCCCAGCTATTTTTGTTGTTGCTGTTTTTGGCCGTGACTGGGTTTGAACCCACCACCCTCTGTATGTGGGGCCGGCGCCCTACTCACTGAGCCACAGGCGCCACCCTTTTTATGATCATCTTATCTCAATTTTCCTTATTCTCCATTTCGACTCTTTTTTTAAAATTTTTTTAAAGGAGACAGAGTCTCACTTTGTCACCCTCAATAGAGCACTGTGGTGTCACAGCTCACAGCAACCAAACTCTTGGGCTCAAGTGATACTCTTGCCTCAGCTACCTAAGTAGCTGGGATGACCTACAGGCGCCTGCCACAACACCTGGCTAGTTGTTAGAGCTGGGATCTTGCTCTGGCTCAGGCTGGTTTTGAATTCCTGAACTCAAGCAATCCACCTGTCTGGCCTCTCAGAGTACTAGGATTATAGGCATGAGCCACCGTGGTTGGTCTAACATTTTTTTTCCTTATAGCACATAATACAGTTTGCATTTAGTTTTCTGTATTTGCCTATCTTTTTTGCTAAAATGTAAACTCCAGAAGGGTAATGACTTTATCCAGTTTAAATATTCTTACATATATTTAATTATGTCTTAATATACTTAAATATTCTTAAGTATACTTTTTGGCACATAGTGATAAATCTTTTGTTGACAGGATGAATAAATAAAGGAATTGTGTAAAGTGATGTCAAAGGCACAGAATGGCAATATTATAATGAAATATCTGCAAATGGCATGAATTATTACTATTAGACTATGTGTTTGTATATATTAAATCAGGTATTTCGATGATAAATTTCATAACTTTTTTTATTTTAGCCTTTTCTACCCCCTTCCCAAAGTAGAGCAGAATATGATTCAGAAGAGAGTCTGGAAAGTGATGATGATGATGAAGATGATGTTTTAGCAACAGATTTCCATCTCCAGGAGCATTCTAATTCAAATTCATATAGGTAAGGAATGTTATAGTTTAAAAACATCATCATGGTTTATATAAATATTTTAAAAACAATATCTGTGAAATTAATAGCTTGGTGAATTATAACTCAGATTACTTGGGTGAAATTCTTAAATTTATTTAACAATAAATACATAACAATTATTTCTCAGTTAACTTTTTTTTTTATTGTTGAGGATTCACTGAGGGCACAGAGAACTAGGTTACTCATTGCATGTGTTAGGCAAAGTCCCACTTATACTTGTGTCACACCTCTAAGAGGTGTGTCACACACCGTGACCCCACCACCACCCTCCCTCCTTCCCTCTTTCCACTCCCCCCTTCCCTCACCCCACACCATGTACTAGGTCATCAATTATCCTCATATCAGGATGCGTACACTGGATTCTTGCTCCTCCATTCTTGTGATGCTTCACTAAGAAGAATGTGTTCCAACTCCATCCAGGTTAATACAAAAGATGTAAAGTCTCCATCTTTTGTGGTTGCTGAATAGTATTCCATGGTATACATATACCACAGCTTGTTAGTCCATTCCTGGGTTGGTGGGCATTTAAGTTGTTTCTATACTTTGGCGATTGTAAATTGAGCTGTGATAAACAGTCTAGTGAAGATGTCCTTATGATAAAATGATTTTTTTTCTTCTGGGTTGCAAGATCAAATGGGAAGTCTAGTTTGAGTTCTTTGAGACTTCTCCATACTTCCTTCCAAAAAGATTGTATAAGTTTGCAGTCCCACCAGCAATGTAAAAGTGTTCCCTTCTCTCCACATCCACGCCAGCATCTGCAGTTTTGAGATTTTGTGATGTGGGCCATTCTCATTGGGGTTAGGTAATATCTTAGGGTGGTTTGATTTGCATTCCTCTGATAATTAGGGACAATTAGCATTTTTTCATATGTTTGTTAGCCATTCGTCTATTTGCTTTAGAGAAACTTCTTTTCATCTCTTTTGCCCATGATATAAGGGATTGTGGGCTTTTTTGGTTGTTGATTAACTCAGTTAACTTCTGATTATGCATGAACGGACCATTTATAATGGTAAAACAGTTCCACTGTTTTAACCTAGAAAATCTATAGTACAGTAGAATACTACTACTATAAGATAACAATAAGTACTCTCTTAACAAAGCTTTAGCACTTGATCTCAGCCAAAAGGCCGAGAAGAAATTAAAAAAGCTTTTGATGTTATAAAAGATCATAAATATTCAAAATGGTCACCTTTAGCTCCAATACTACATATTCTTACATTTATGAGTGATAGAATATTATCTTGTCTTTATTGACATGTTTATATATAAGTACATGAAAAATGCTTAATATCACTAATCATTAGAGAGATGCAAATCAAACCCGCAATGACATACCATCTCATACCCATTAGGATGACTATCAAAAAACCAAGCAGGGTTAGCAAGGATGGGGAGAAATGAGAATCTTTGTGTCCTGTGGATAGGAAGGTAAAATGGTGCAGCTACTGTGGAAAACAATGTAAAGGTGTCTCAAAATTTTTTAAATGTAATTATCAAATGATCTAGCAATTCTACTCTGGGTATACACCCAAAAGAATTGAAAACAGGGATCTGAACAGATATTTGTTTTTTGATTTTTTTTTTGTAGAGACAGAGTCTCACTCTATCACCCTCCATAGAGAGCTGTGGAGTCACAGCTCACAGCAACCTCCACCTCTTAGGCTTGAGCGATTCTCTTGCCTCAGCCTCCCAGGTAGCGGGACTACAGGCGCCCGCCACAGCGCCCAGCTAATTTTTGATGCAGTTCAGCCGGGGCTGGGTTTGAACCCGCCACCCTCGGTATATGGGGCTGGCGCCCTACTCGCTGAGCCACAGGCGCCGCCCCCTGAACAGATATTTGTACGTCTTTGTTCATAGTGACATTATTTACAGTAACCAAAGGGAAGAATCTGAGTGTCTGTTGATAGATGAGTAAATAAACAAAATATACTATTCACACAACAGCATATCATTCAGCCTTGAGTAGGAAGGAAATCCTGACACATGGTACACTGTGAATGAACCTTGAGTACATATGCTGAGTGAAGTCGGTCACAAAAAGGGAAATAGTGATTGATTTCACTTATACGAGGTACCTGGAATAGTCAAGTCCGTTGAGACTGAAAGTAGAATAGTGGTTGCTGGGGAAGGGACTTGAAATCCATGGGGGGCCACCTCAAAACTATATTGCAAGTCATAGCTCTGAAGAGAGTTTGTCTGCAGGGCCCACAGAAGAATGGAGAGTTATTGTTGAATGAGCATACAGTTATAACTTTGCAAGATGAAGAGCATTTTGGAGCTAGGTGGTAGTTGCATATGTTATTAAACTATATGCTTAAATAAGATAGGAAGGATTCTGTGGTTTGTGCCTATAATCCTAGGACTTTGAGAGGCCAAGGTAGGAAGATTGCTTGAGGCCAGAAATTAAAGAACAGCCCAAGCCAGAGTGAGACTTGTCTCTGCAAAAATTTAAAAAATTAACCAGGCACAGTGGCACATGCCTATAGCCCCAGATACTCAGGAAGTATGATGATACCACTGCACTACAGTCCTGGCAATAGAGAAAGACCCTGTCTCAAAAAACAAAAACAAAAACCAAAAAAAAAAAAAAATAACAAAATGGTTAAAGTGGTAAGTTTTGTATGTGTTTTACCACAGTTAAAAAATAACTAAATGTGTCCCATTTGAAATAAATGAAAAGCTGAAACACCTTTCTTTACAGTCAAACTGTATAAAACTTTGAAATTAGAAGTCTTACTTATATTTCTATTTTCTCCACCCAAGTTCTTCTCTACACTATCTACATAAAACCCCCTTTTATTAGTTTTTGGTTTATTCTGTTTGCAAAAAATACAGATATGTATCTGTATCTATATGTATTTGCTTATAAAAATAATATGTATCTGTATCTGTATATGCATTTGGGCTACATACCGTGGTGTTCTGCAACTTGCTTTGCAACTTGATTTTTATTTAATTCATATTGGAACATCGTTATTCTTCTTAATGATTACCCTAATATTCCATAGTTCAAAACTAGTTATTCAAGTTGGACAATTTGGTTATTTCTAATCTTATGCTATTATACATAATGTTTACATGAATAACTACATGCAAATATTAATTTGTTTGGGGGAGGAATATCTATCTTAAGGGTAGATTCCTGTTAGTGGAATTATTGAGTCAAAGAGTGGTGTACTCATTTAAATCCATATAAATCTTTAATGGCTTCATTATTGCTTTATTTTTAGTTGGTCGTTGATGCGATTGGCAATGGTGCAATTGGTGCTCAACAATTTGAAGACTTTCTATCCCTTTGCAGGTCATGATCTTGCAGGTAATAAATATCTTAACGTGAACTATTACTTTTGGTTTACGGATCTTTTATTTTTTTAAATAATAGTTTAGTAACTTTCTGCTATAGAAAATAGGTTTCTTGGCTCGGTGCCTGTGGCTCAACGGGCTAAGGCGCCAGCCACGTACACCTGAGCTGGCAGGTTCGAATCCAGCCTGGGCCCGCCAAACAACAATGACGGCTGCAACCAAAAAATGGCCGGGCGTTGAGGCGGGCACCTGTAGTCCCAGTCACTTGGGAGGCAGAGGCAAGAGACAAGAGACTCGCTTGAGCCCGGGAATTGGAGGTTGCTGTGAGCTGTGATGCCACAACACTCTATCCAGGGTGACAGCTTGAGGCTCTGTCTCAAAAAAAAGAAAGAAAATAGGTTTCTTTTAGTCAAACTAAACATCTGTAAATCTAGCAGTCATACTTCTAGATGTTTAAGGAAGTCAACATCAAAGAAATCAGGGGCATTGAATCTGATGTGTTTGACTATACTAAGATTCTCTTCATAGCTCTAGCCAAGTATTGAGACTAGTAGTAGTAGACACATTAGAAAATGAAGCAAATGGAAAAACTAGCGATTATTAACACCAAAGGAAGAAAATGTTTTATGGGAAAGAAAGGAGCATGATAATATACCAAGCGATTTGGCTATGAATTGTATTTCCATGTATGTAATGAAAACACTAAATTATTATACCAATTCAACCAGAAAAAATTGAGACTATATTGGAACGATGGAGAAAAGTGTATTCTGAAATTTATTTCTAAAATTGAAAAATCAAGAACTCACTATAAAAGCAAGTTGTTTAGATATGGGGAGGTAAAAAGCAGAACTTGCTGGGCGGTGCCTGTGGCTCAGTGAGTAGGGCACCGGCCCCATATACTGAGGGTGGCAGGTTCAAACCCAGCCCCGGCCAAACTGCAACCAAAAAAATAGCCGGGCGTTGTGGTGGGCACCTGTAGTCCCAGCTACTTGGGAGGCTGAGGCAAGAGGATCCCCTAAGCCCAAGAACTAGAGGTTGCTGTGAGCTGTGACGCCACCGCATTCTACCCAGGGCGAGAAAGTGAGTCTCTATTTCAAAAGCAGAACTTGCCAGAAGTTGAAAGTGGTATCAGGATTCAAGAGTGTGGAGGGGTAGAACTAGAAAGTGCAGGATTTCATGGCAAATATTGTTGAACTTTTTTTTTGTTTTGTGTATTATTCTCATTTTCTAAATATATGCCATAAGAAATTGAGCTGATACAAAGATTTAAAGCAATTGTTTTTCTTCCCACACATTTTTTCATGATCTTTTGATACATTTTTTTTCATGTGAAATTAAAGTCAAAAGCAGTAATGTTGAAATGCTTACACAGACTGATGAGATTCCTTTTTTAATCTATGATGCCCACCTCTCCTTCCACACCTCCCTGCCAAAGTATGTATTAATATCTTATTTCGGTCTTTCTTACAGTGGAATATAGCATTTTACTGCAGACGATAAATGTGGGTCAATTATATTTTCCCTTTTTAGAGCTTCCAGTAAGTTCACCTCTTTGTCACGCGGTTCTAAAAACTCTTCAGTGTTGGGAACAAGTTCTTCTTCGAGGACTTGAAATCCATGGGGGGCCACCTCAAAACTATATTGCAAGTCATACCTCTGAAGAGAGTTTGTCTGCAGGGCCTGCAATTCTCCGCCACAAAGCTTTACTGGAACCTACAAACACTCCTTTCAAGTAGGTTTTCTTGTTGATACCATTTTTAAGGTAGGAGTTTCACTAAATCAGAATTTTGTCAGGTAATCTTCAGAGAAAAAATATTTCAGGCGTATGTTTAATTTGTTGTCATAGACTCAAATCTGTGTCTTTGTGTAATGCCTATGGTAGTCTAGAGGTTAACACGTTATTTTTTCAAAGGTCCAGATAGTAAATATTCTAGGCTTTTCAGATCATATGTCCCTTTCACAAGTATTCATCCCTGCCATAGTATAGTAAAAGCAGCCTTACACAATGTGTAAACAAATAAACACGGCTATTATAGTCCAGTAAACTTAATTTTGAAAATGGGGGGGTAGGCTGGGCCCGTCCTGTGAGCCATAGCTGACTGGTGCTGCTCTGGAACAGTGCTGTTCAGAATTGCCAGTCAGCAGTTGTTCTACTGTCCTGAGGAAAGTTTGAATCAGAAGTCAAGTCAGTCAGAACTTACTAACAATAAATAGTGTCACTGAAGCTGATACACAGCCTCCACTGCCAAATTTGACTGGCTTAAACAAACAAAAATAAATCAATGCAGAGCTTGCTTCCTCTAGAAAGAAAGTTTTTCCTCAAAAAATATGTTTTTTATTACTTGGGATTCATTGAGGGTACAAAGAATTAGATTACGCTCATTGCATTTTTTACGTAATTCCCTCTTATAATTGTGCCACAAAAAATATTAACTGAACGAAACAATGTATTTAGTAGTTTAGTGTCAGAGTTAATTTACGTGTGTGGAAGCTCTCACCTCATTGCTGTGTGTCCGTGGGCAGCACTTTGAGTGGCCCCACTGTGCATCTTTTCTAGGAAGCACGCCTCTCTTTGTAGATCCCATGGTCCTGGGTTGTGGATCAGCAAACTATAGTTAGCCCCTCAGGCTAAATCCAGCTTCCTTGTGCTTTTGTATATAACATCTTATTGGATCTCAACCATAAATGTCATTTGCTTATTATCCGTGGCTGCTTTCCCACTGTAGGTGGAGCAACTCTAATCTGAAAAAAATCCAAAATCTAAAATACTCCAAAATTTTAAACTTTTGAGCAACAACATGATGCCACAAGTAAAAAATTCCACATAGAAGTACTTCACACGAACTTTGTTTCATGCACAAAATTATTAAAAATATTACATGATTATGTAAAAATATTATATACAATTATATTATATATACACACACACAGAGACAGAGAGTATGTATATGAAACATAAATGAATTTTGTGTTTAGACTTGGGTCCCATCTTATGTAGATTCATGTATTCCAAAATCTGAGAAAATACAAAATTCAAAACCCTTCTAGTCTCAAGCATTTTGGATAAGGGATACTTGTACAATGGCAGAGTTGAGTAGTTGTGACAGAGACCATGTGGTTCAGAAAGCCTAAAATGTGTAATATTTAATCCTTTAAGAAAATGTTTGCCAACTATTGCCATAGATCATAGGGTCTGATTCTAGTTTGTTTATTATAATAGTCGTTTAGGACCAAGGAATTGTGATCAAGTTAATAAGAAATCTCTGATGTATATAATTAAATTTACTGTCTTTCTGTAGATCAAAACACCAACTGGCATTGTCTGTGAAGAGGCTTTGGCAGTACTTAGTAAAGCAGGAAGAAATTCAGGAAACCTTTATCAGAAATATATTCACAAAGAAACGGTGTCTGAATGAGGTCTGTATAAGTCACAATCTGTGTACTACTTTACTACTGAAGTCTTTTATGTTATGTAACCATTAAAACTGTGTTACATTTTGGATATTTTTGAGAATACATTTTTATGTCATAAACATGCAATTTATTAATGCTTAGAAAAGTGATTCAAAAGGAGAGAGGGCAATATTTTCCTAAATTATTTTAATTCAAATTTAAAATCATTAAGATGGATTTGGGATTTTTTTTTCTCAAAAAAGGTAGTTGTCTAAAGAGTCTATATGTTCTTTCTTGTTTTAAGTTGTCATGATCTCCAATTTAAGAGTCAAAGTAGAAATTTCTTATGATTTTCATGTGATAGTTTAAAAGAGATCTATCGTAGAAGTTTATTTGAAACTGGCTTTGTATTCTGAATACTTTGTAAATACATATGTTTTCTCCTATGGGTTATGCTTAAATTAACGAAATTTTGCAAGCTCAGTTTATGATTACACTGGTTGGTTATATCTTGATATTAACATCATAATGGTTGTATTTTTGTCATTTATTTTAGTGTTACTAAAAGTATCAGTTTGATGATATGGGAAACTTGTATCTAAATATAAATTATCATCTTGCTTCCTTCATGAGAAAGTTTTTTTTACTATAAAATACCAGGTGAACTAAACAGACTTAGTTGATGTAGTTGATGCTTTATCTCTCTTGGACCACTAACAAAGAAAGAGTTCAAAACTGGCAGCTGGTCTGTGTATTACATTTTGAGTAGCACTGAAATAGTCTGAAAGCAAGCTTTGTACAGTTTTTGAATTGGGAGGAAAAAACGGAAGATATTTCAGTTGAAGAAATAAAGAAATTAGAATGACTTCACAATTAGACAAGTAAGCAAAAAGCAAGATGATATCTAACCTTTCTGACTTAAGGGAAAATTACATATATGTTTCACTGTTTCTAAATTAAGCACTCATTTCTAAGTGGAAACTGCATGTATTATTTACTATTTGCCTGATTTTGTAAATATATTCAAATTGGCCAACCCAGGAAACAGATGTGTAATATTCTTGCTGACATAGAAGACTTTTGACTTGAACATGAATGTATTTCATTTCTTTGTTTAACCTCATGTAAATATGTCTTAAATATTTATTATATGAGTTACCATTGAAACAGTTCAGGAAAATGTCTGAATAAATAAAATTGACAATGAATATGTTAAGAGAAGAGTCTAAGAATAATTAGGTTATGTTTACTGGTTAATATCTGCTATTTTATTTTAAATACATCTTTGCCTGAAAGAATTTATTAAAAGTTAAAGCATTCTGATGTAATATATGAAGCACCATTGCTTTACTTTTGTTTTTAATTTGATCTTTTATTAAATCATAACTGCATACATTTATGGGGTACAATGTGATGATTTGATATACAATGTGGAATGCTTAAATCAAACTGGCTAACATAACCATCATCTCACTTATTTTTTGTGGTAAGACATTTATAATTTACTCTTAGTTATTTTTACTTTTACTTTGCTTATTATGTCTTTGACTTTTCTCTGGTATACCTAATATGCAAATGTGAAAGAATAATTTCAAGTAAAAACTTATTTTTCTACTTCTATTTAGTCTATTTGGGAAAGGAAATAGTTCTGAGAACAACACAAAACTACTGAAACATTAGATTGTCTAGTCATTCAGAAATTGAATTATTAAGGAAATTAAATAGTATAATTAAGTACATAAGGATAGCAGATAATGAATACAACTATGAATTTTAAGATTTCTCTATTTTATTTTATGATATCTAAAGAAAATTTTTAAATTTTTATCGTAATTATTTTAATCAAAAGCATCCACTTAAGTGTTGGACTAACAGATTTGTAACTCTCAATAAGCTAAATATTTTCTCTGAGTTTTAGTTTCTTTACCTGCAAAATGACTGAAATACCCCTTCCTTTGCAATGTTTTGATCAATAGGTTAAACTTTTTTAAACGCTGGTGGAATTGACAATAGTTATTAGAAATTTGTTCTTCCTTTGTTTTGTTCTTGCTGGTGATAATCTTAAAAAGGTGACTTTTTGATTAACGGACTATGACAAGAAAAATTTTGTAATAAAACATAAATTGGTTGGAATTAAATAGAATCTTAAGTTTATGGAGTTGGTGTATAATTAATCTTTACTGGAGAGTTGACTAGCCTGTTTTGGTATTAACAAAATTACCTTCCATCTTTCATTTTTATAAAATGATGTTATTTGAGACCAGGTCACTGACTTTCCAAATGATTAGGAGATAGATAGATATATGTAAGTCCTATATTTCGTATGAGATTGATAGAGAATATTTTCAGACTGCTGCCTTTTCTTTATTCCTCTGTGTGTTTGAAAATAAAATTTTACGGTTTCTTCATCTGACCTTAAAATCCTTCTGTATTCTCGGATCTTTTCTATTCCTGCATAGTCTAGTTTACTGGTGTATGCATTTTAAAATAGAATGTCTTTGTTATCTGTAGTTATTTGAAAATTAAGACAGATGATTATAAATAGTCTAATGTAAAGTGAGGATTTCATAGCTGCTGACTTTTTTCACAATTCCTTTTTCTATTTTATTTTCTAAGAATAACTAAGATATTAAAACAACTCTTCTTTGACAAGTGCCACTATTCCCTCTTAAGAAGGATGTGTGCTTCCAAGTAATTTATTGACTATCTGACTAAGTCAGTAGAAAAAGGTTTAGAAATGTAGAATTTGAAACTTCCTTTGTTTCTTTTTTTTCTTTTTGAGGCAGATCTTACCCTCGGTTGAGTGCCATGGCATCATAGCTCACAGCAACCTCAAACTCTTGGACTCAAGCAATTCTCTTTTCTCAGCCTCCTAAGTAGCTTGTCCTACAGACACCCGCCACACGCCCAGCTATCTTTAGAGACGAGGTGTCGCTCTGGCTTAGGCCGGTCTCAAACCTGTGAGCTCAGGCAGTCCACCCGCCTTGGCCTCCCAGAGTGCTAGGATTACAGGGTGAAATGGAAACTTTTTAACCAGAAAGTTTTCCTGAAGGGTAGATAACTTCAGATAAAAGACATAGTGGTGTATAAGAGAACACTAATACTTTAATTTTCAGTTGATAGTACTCAGGTGTGAGTAGATCTGAATTTTTTAATGTGAAGTACTTCAGTCTCAATTTTGTATTTAATGTCAACTTCTCGAAGTAAGTTAAGTAGAAATTTCTTAGGAGAAAGAATACTATTTGTATGATAAATGAGTTTTGAAGAATTAAGTTTTCTCTATTCCCTCACTATGTCTCCTTACACATGCTGCTTTTAAGGTTTATGAAATTTAAGAATACTAGCTCAGTCCAGTGTTCTTTTCTAGTAAATTCAGTTAAAAAATATAATTTAAAAATATATCCCCAATATTTTGCATGTTATATCTCATCTTTATTCTTTGTCATGTGGTTATTCTTTCTTGATGAAGTCATTAGAGGACAACAGTGAAACTATCAAAAATACAATGATGGAGGAGCCAAACATCAATAAGGTACAAAATATCATTCAACTGGAATTAGAAATTGCATTCTCTCACCAAAAATACAAAGTATTTTCATTTTAGTTCTAGGGTGGACTGTGTTTCCAACAAAATAAAAGTATTGTTCCCTCAAATTATTCTCATTTTAGCAACTTAAATATTATAATCATTAAAAAAATTTCTATTTTGTTAAATAAGAGAATGCAGTTTTAAAGGAGTTGAATGTATCTTGTTTTGGCTACAGATTTTTATAAGTAAATACAACTAAATTTCTTAATAAATATGGTTGCAATAGCAATTGTAGAAGTATAGTAGTACTGTTCCATTTTGCAAGCATCACTTTTGAAGTTAAAATTCTCTTCTGTGACATTAACTTCTAAAAACATAGCAAATACTATTATATACCATTTATATATATGGTAGGAGTAGTGGATAGAACTGTGTCTTATACATAGTACTTAAAAACCAAAGCACAAAGGATGAGAAATTTATACATTCATGAAATAAATTCTAGATGTTCTCTGATTACACATTAAAATATGACTTTATTAAGTTGATATTTAGCTCATGTGTTTTTCATATTCTATGTTTAAGACAATTTCAATAATTTTTAGGGGAAACGTTTCTCAAAAAACATTTTTGAGGCAACTAATTTCTACCTCTTATTTTTTTCCACATGAATCTCTTGGTAAAATAGGAGAAATAATTATCTATGCAATTAATAGAAAAGGCTGATTTGATAGGAGGTGTATAAAATAACTAAAATCTTGAAAAAATGTATATGGTCAATATATTGAAATTTTCTAATGGTCTTGGGAGTTTTGAGTGAATATAATTCAAAGTGTTAATCAGTTAATAATTTTACTTGCCTGGGTAATGATTAATTACTCCTAACTCTATGTTAGCAGGAATTCTTCCTCAAAGATTTCTCTTTTCATTCTGTTTATAAGTGTTAACAATCATAATATTGTGTTTCTGTAGTCATCTCTATACTACATTAAAATGCAGTCTTGGCTCGGCGCCTGTAGTACAGTACCAGCCACATACACCAAAGGTGGCGAGTTCAAACCCAGCCTGGGCCAGCTAAAACAACAGCTAAACAACTGTAACAAAAAAAATAGCCTGGCGCTGTGGTGGGCACCTGTAGTCCCAGCTACTTGGGAGGCTGAGGCAAGAGAATCACTTAAGCCCAAGAGTTTGAGGTTGCTGTGAGCTATGACACCATAGTATTCTACTGAGGGTGACATGGTGAGACTCTGTCTCAAAAGAAAAAAAAAATGCAGGCATATGTATTTTGACCAGCATTTTCTTTTCTTTCTTTTTTTTTTTTAAATACATGTATTTTATTATTCTTCATTACATTATTTTCCCCTCCCACCCCCCAGTGTTAAGACAGAATTTATTTACAGAAAAGAATACAGAAAACACTAAAGCTCCTGGTAGAGAGAGAGAATTCAAGTGGGGAGAGAGAAGCTCTCTCCGTTTCTCTCCCGGTCTTTCCCCGTCTCCTCCTTTAGGCCTTTAGTCTCAGGGTATATATAGGTGTATGGGTTCCTTGGCCAGGAAACGAATGAATACAGTCCCTTC
>CAUYRH010133330.1:0-25710 GCA_963574655.1 Perodicticus potto
GAGTGGTGGAGGACGGGTTGGTGGGTGGGCAGAGGGGTGGTGGACAGGTAGGTGGGTGGGCACACGGGTGGTGGAGGACGGGTTGGTGGGTGGGCAGAGGGGTGGTGGACGGGTAGGTGGGTGGGCACACGGGTGGTGGAAGACAGCTGGGTGGGTGGGCAGACGGGTGGCAGGGGATGGGTAGGTGGGTGGGCACACGGGTGGTGGAGGACGGGTTGGTGGGTGGGCAGAGGGGTGGTGGACGGGTAGGTGGGTGGGCAGACGGGTGGCGGGGGACGGAGGGGTGGGTGGGCACACGGGTGGTGGAAGACAGCTGGGTGGGTGGGCAGACGGGTGGCAGGGGACAGGAGGGTGGGTGGGCACATGGGTGGTGGAGGACAAGTAGGTGGGTGGGCAGACGTGAATGTCGAGGAAAGGATGGTGAGGTTGGAAGGGAGGATGGTGGGAGGAGAATGGATAGAATGAAGGATGGACAGCTTGGCCCACTGGCTGGGCTGGGTGTGTAAAGAGAAGACCCTGGAACGGGCGGGTCAAGGACTTAACCAAGTGGCTGCAGAAGGAAGAAAGTTACGTCTGCCCTGGGCTCTGGCCACTTACCAGGCTGCAGTGACCAGGAGGTGCCTGGGCCCCCAGCTTCTGTCGCAGGCTGCGGTTCTGCGTGGCGAGGTCCTCCAGCTGCCCCAGCAGGCCGATCTCCGACAGCGTCAGTCCGTACACACAGCAGCGCAGCTCCTCCAGCTGCCCGCGGAGCCGCCACTGCGCGGCCCTCTGCTCCTTGCGCTCCCGCTGGGTCCTCTCCTGCAGGACGCGCAGTTCTGCTGCCGCCTCGGGGGCTCCCTGAGGGCTGGGGTCCCTGGTGTCCAGCCGGGCCAGCAGGAGGCCCACCGCGCAACGCAGGCGCCGCACCTCGCGTTCCAGCCGCTGCACCTGCGCCCGCAGGACGCGCTCTTGCTCGCGCACCAGGCCCAGCTCGTGGCGCTGGGCCCCCCGGCAGCGCTCCAAGGCCGCCGCCTGCCGCCCCAGCACCTCGTCCTTGCTCCGCAGCCGCTCCCGCAGCCGCCGCAGCTGCCACCACTGCCGCAGGGCCGCGGTCTCCTGCTCCCGCACCTACAAGGTGGCGGTGGAAGCCCAGCGTTGGCGGTGGAAGCCCAAGGGACACACCGTCGCCCTCAGCGATCCTGTCTTTCCTTAACCTTTCCATAGTTTGTGCTTGGTGTACTTTTTGCATTGTTTTTGCAGTCAAATATTACATCAAAACATTATTTATCTCCATGACTGAGTTTTGGGTGCCCCCGGAAACTTTGCACAGGAGCTGAGTGCCACCTTCACCTCACTAGTCAGGGCCCTGCACACCCAGCAGCTCTCTGAGCCCTTGCAAGGGGGCTGTGCAGTGCCGGGGACGTCATGAGCCGGACACAACCTGAGGTGCCGAGTTGTCCCAAAGCATGAACAGCTGCTGCCGCAGAAGCCTGAACGTCCCCATCTCCTCCCCAGAACTACCCAGAGCTCTCCATTTTCAGCTCCTGAAGAGTCAGTGACTAGCACAAGGAGGGGCCACTGGCTCTGGCTGGTGGTCAGGACACCAGTGTCACAGAGGCTGTCGTTACCGTGGATACTCCGCCTTGGAGAGAGGTAGTGTGACCAGCCCATGGGACACTCAGAAGTGACTCACACAACACACAACTTAACTCACCGCGGCCAGGACTCCAACCCCCGCAGCCTTTTCCCATCTGGCCATCTGCCTGACCAGAGAGCACATCTCCCGGTTCTTAAGCATTGCTTCCTCCCCACTCCTGTGTTGAGAGCTAGACTGGGGTGCCCAGTCTAGAATTCATTCAGGCAGACGGCTGGAACTGCCTCTGTGTGAAACCTTTTTTCACCTGCTAGCACTGTGGCTGCCGTGCCGCTGAGAACTTGCAGAACACAAAAACAAGCAAAGAAAGAGGAAACCTGGGGACAGGTTGGAATGTTCCAGGAGGTCATGGGGCAGAAAAAAACTAGAGTCAGGGTCCCCGGTAGGAAAATTCTCCTGGTTTTGTGGATGGTGTGAAACTATAATGAGAGTAGCATGATGCTTAGTGGGTGGGGCTCCATTGTCTGGATGGGCCTGCCCTTGGCAGCTTTCAAAATGAGGACAGGTCCCTACAGAGAAGAGCATCTTTGTATGTTAAAGATTACTGGAAATACTGACAGCAGAGCGCAGCTACACAGGGCACAGAAAACTCATTCCCATACAACTTCAAAATACAGATGACCCAAGCAAGGGATTTTGGGTTAAGGGTTGGGGCTGGGTGGTAGCTGAGAGACCCCAGGCGAGCCCCCCATCACCCTGAACTTCTGCCCTTCCTCTGGGAATGAAGTTTCACGACCTGTCTTTCCCGAGAGAACACCTATCACATGAGCTATAATACACAACAGGGTGCTGGTCGAAAGGGCTTAATGTCCTGAAGAAACTGCTGGTCCTGGCGGTGCCTCTCACCTCCCTAACTGTAATTCACTTGCCATCTCCTTGTCCTCTGTCCCCATCACACTGTGAACCTTTCCACTGAGGGCTGTATCTGATCTACCTCAGAAACCCTACATGTATATAGGGCATGCCCTGAACAATATTGACGGCAGCATTGTCTACAGAGACATCACACCCCTGGGGGTCCCACACAGCCCCATTACAGCCCCTGGCACAGTAATGATGAGGTACTGTGACTGACGCAGGGAACTAAGTCTCTGCAGCAGAAGTCCAGTGTGAAGGGGAAAACCCTCACTTGGGTCTCCCTGGCATGTCAGAGACTAACTTCAGTTTCATTGGACTCCTTATCTTTCCACCGTCTGCTTGTCACAGCTGACAGCCTTGCCAATGAGCCTCCCACTGCAAGGGACACATCCCCCCCATCACACACCCCCACATACAGTGGAAACAATTTTCACAAACAGCACTCCCCTAGCACATGCAATGCCTTTTCATATTTGCCAGACTATTTAGTTTTTTAAATACTGGCTGTGACCTGCTGACTTAATGGCATATTCTAGCAAAGGATTGCAACCTGTGATTTGAAAGTGCCTGGGTTACACTCTAAACAGCAACTGACGGGCCCCTTCAGGGACCCGCACACACCACATGTAGCTGCTTTGAAGTCTCGTCATTTCTGCCCTCTGCCTCCCATCTAGCCCTCATCTCTCACCTGGAAGATTTAATGCTATCCACTTTTATATATTAGCCATGATAATCATGGCTATACCATGGCTAATATGTAAAAGTGGGTAGCATTACTTAAATCCCTGTTGTTGGGAGTGTTTTACATGTATTAACTCACTTAATCCACACAGCAATCTGAAAGGGTTTGTACTATATTCCCATTTCACAGATGAGGAAACTGAGGCCTGGAGAGGTTATGTCACTTGCCCAAGGTCGCACAGCTAGTGAGTGGCAGAGCCAGGGTTTGACTTCAGGCATCTGCCTCCAGAGCCCACTGCTTCCCCCATGGAGTGCTCTAACTTGTCCCCTCCAACACTACCTCTTGCCCAGGCAGTGTGAATGCCACCCCCCAAATGACCATCTGACTCTTCCCTTCTTAAGTCCCCTGTTCCTCGCTGCCTTCAGAATTTGATCCCCACAGAGGACCTGGCAGCCTGGCCCCTCTGGAACCTCAGGCTCACACCCGTCTCCCTGCACACACGCCCTCTGCCTGGTGCTGGCAGGTTGTTCCTCACCCCCGTGCCTTTGCCATGCCTCACATGCCCTTCTCAGCAAGGCCCAGCTCACACGGCTCCAGGTCTCTGTGGCTTTCTTCAACTCTTGCACATCCCCAACACATGCCCGCCTTGTGGCACCCAGATCCAGTTCTAGAGTTGTTTGTTTCCCACCTGCAGGAGAGCTCCTGGAGCACAGCGACCCTGCATCAATCATCTCCTGACCACAGGTCAGGTTCTGGCCCTGGGGACCTCAGGCACAAAGGCCAAAGAAACGGACTTCTGACAATAGCTTCCAGTAAGTGTGTAGACCCCACAGGTCAGCTGATGCTCTGACCCCCCACTGCCCTCCCCATCCTCTTCCTGTGTGTCCTGGCAGGTTTCAGGCCCTGCAGCCATCATGTCCACCGTGGAATTAGCATCATTCTAACCCCTTCTCTCTCAGGCCCCCACATTGTCTTTGTTTGACTGCAGCTGCTACTATGGGACAGGACACAGGGACTGGAAAGAAGAAGGGACTGTACCTGACTGGCCAGCTCCCCCTGCAGCACCGCCAGCTTTTCCTGGGCTTGGAGCCAGGCGCCTCTTTCCTGGGCCACGCGGGCAGTCAGCTGGCCCACCTTCCCACGGAGTTTCTTCTCTGACAGCTCCAGCTCCTGGATTCTGTGGCATGGAAAGCAGAAGAGGAGGCAGTGAACAGGGCCTAAGTTTCTCAGAGACACAGGGCTAAACTTCTTTTTTCCTTTTTGTCTTTTGGCCAATTAGATGTGCCGACAAAATTACATTTAATACACCATTCATACATAGAGTTTTAAAGATTATCTACAATACTTCAAAGACATCGTTTGAATGATACTATACATCAGCAATCCTGAGGGGGTTCTCACCCCTAAGGCAGTAATCCCAATTTCAGTAATATCAAGAGTGACCGAGCCTGAACCTTTACAGTTAAGAGCTTTAGCTGCCTTGTTTTAATTAAACCTCATAACATTTCTAAGCTTCAGATGGATTCTGTTACTCTATATCCCACACAAGGGTAACTGAGGATGAGAGCGGTCAATTGGTCAAAGCCTCACAGAGACCAGGCTGACTCTTAAAATCATACTTTTAACTCTCTTCTCTGTTGTCTCCCATTTTAGCTACATTCTTATTGATCCTTTCCAAAGAAATTGTTGAAATTCAAAATAAAGGCTGCTGTAATTTAAAAAATTAATATCTGTATTTTTTTATTCTTTTAAATGAAAAGCTGAAAATGGCTTAACCATCTAATAATTAAGAACAGCTAAGCTGGCTGGTGCGGTGACTTGTGCCCATAATCCCAGCCCTCTAGGAGGCTGAGGCGGGTGGATTATCTGAGCTCAGGAGTTCCAGACCAGCCTAAGAAAGAATGAGACCCCATCTCTACCAAAAATAGAAAATCCAGCCAGGTGCTGTGGTGGGCACCTATAGTCCCAGCTGCTTGGGAGGCTGAGACAAGAGGATCACTTAAGCCCAATAGTTTGAGGTAGCTGTGATGCCACTTCACTCTGCCCAGGGTGACAGAGTGATCAAAAAAAAAAAAATGGGTAGGCCACACAAAGGTTTTCTATGGTCCTGGGGAAACACCGAGGTCATGCCACAAGCAAAAGCAGTACACAGACATAAAGTGGACTCTAATTACAACTCTGTAGGAAAGTGATAAGTGCAGGGCTTCGGGAGGAAGTCCAGAGGGGAAGTGTGGGCTTCTGGTCCCACTGGGAGAAAGTCACTTCAAAGACCTGCCTGTCTTCTGCTTGTGCCTCGTCTCCAGGTCCCCTTATGTGCTAACCTTGCCTCTATAGTAGAAAACCATGATACACATGAGAAGCATGTTCACAGCCTCCATGGCCAAGTCTGCACAATCCCTCCCCAAGTCTGTGCTGGGTGACCTGCTCATATAGAACAGACTCTGCTCCTCCGGGCAAAGACCTAGCTTCACCTCCTGGCTCTGGCATTTATCAGCCATAGGGCCTTACCTGGGCTAGTTCACTACTGTGACTTCCATTATCTTTATAAAACAGAGGCCATCATAACCTGCCTAGCAGGTTGTTGTGAAGGTTAAATTAACTGATGCATTAATTTTAATAAAAAGACCAAGAGTCCCCTCTCTTGTTTCAGTTCTCAGGCCTTCAGGGAAGGTTTCAAGAGTAACAGAAGGAAATATGAGCTCTTGTGTGGATTATAATCAAGCCTCTTCCAAACTGGAGCTGAGGAGCAACCCCAGGTTAACCAGTCAGGCTGTGTACTTTCTGATTGGTTGGAAAATGAGGTGAGATCTGAAAAGAAAAAGAAAAGCCTACCATTTTAGTTTTTGAGATCAAATTGCAGCATTAAATATGAGCCTGCTTCTAGTCTTGAAGCAGAAGATGACCACTCTCACCTTGCCAGGCTGAATCACAGCCCCCAAATATATTCAAGTCCTAATCTCTGGGACCTATGAACGCTACCTGAAAATGCAAAAGAGAATGCAGAGATGATTTCATTAAAAATCCCGAGATGGGACGATGACCCCGGCTCATCCAGATGGTCCCTAACTGCCATCACACGCACCCTTACGAGGTGGGGGCAGAGGTGGAGTCTAAGGAAATGACCATGGAAGCAGGATGCTGCACTGCTGGCTCCAAAGACAGAGGGAGGGCTCAGGACACAAGGAATGCAGCTCTGAAGACACAAAAGGCAAGGAAATGGGCTCCCCGCGGCCTCTGGAGAGAGCTCGGCCCTGCGGACTATTTCTATAATAAATTCTTTCATAAATTTAACTCTTTAACTGAAGCAAATCTAATGCATGCTATACCCTAGCTTTGACCCTGGCCTGTTCAAATCCATTGTGAAATTCACTCACAACCTGCACTCAAACTGTGCACTCAGATGCTGGCTTTGGCTCTTAGTGACCCCAGAAAATGTATTTCATCCCTCTGGCCTCAGTTTCTCACTTGCAAAGGGAAATAATATCACTCCATGCATCTGGGGTTCAGGCGGGCTTGGGGATCCAGCACTATGATAGTTCTTTTTGTCACCCCTGCCACAGATCAAGTCTCCTCACCCCCTGCCCTCTCCTCTCCTGCAAAAAGCTGCACCCATCTTCAAAAAGAACAGTAGGCCAAATGCAGTGGCTCACACCTGTAACCCTAACACTGTGGGAGGCCAAGATAGGAGGCTCCGGTGAGCTCAGGAGCTCAAGGTCAGCCTGAGTAAGAGGGAGACCCTGTCTCTACTAAAGATAGAAAATTAGCTGGGCATGGTGGTAGTGCCTGTAGTCCCAGCTACTGGGAAGGCTGAGGCAGGAGGATGGTTTGAGCCCAGGTGTTTGAGGTTGCTGTGAGCAAGGCTGACACCATGGCTCTCGATGATGACACATAGATATGGGATGATACCCCATATCCCCACAGGCCCCAGCCACAGCGTCCCCTTCTTTCTGTCAGGCATGGTGTGCAGGGGCTCTCTGTCTCTCCCTAACATGAGGGGTCTCCTCTGGTGGGGGTTTCCCACCCATCCTCCCCAGCCCACTGACCTGGTTTTCACAGCTAGTATTTCTGGAGGAAGGTGTGAAGGTTCAGTCTTGTGTACACTGCACTGCGGTCTCTCAGAGCCAGGCCCTGCCTTCTCCAGCTCTTAACCCCCAGGACTCACGCCATGGGCTGAACTGTGTCCTCCCCAAAATTCACACACTAAAATGCTAAGCCCAATACCCAGAACATGACTGTGTTTGGAGATAGGGCCTTTAAAGAGGTAATTACGTTGAAAGAAAGTCATCAGGCTGGGCCTGATCCAATATGACGGTGCCCTTATAAGAAGAGATTAGGACACAGTCGCGCACAGAGGGAGAACCACGAGGGCACAGGGAGCAAGTGGCCGTCTGCAAGGCAAGGAGACAGGACTCAGAGGAAACCTGCCCTGCCCACACCTTGATCTTGGACTTCTGGGTTCCAGAAATGTAAGGAAATAGTTTCTATGGAGTCACCCAGTCTGTAGAATAGCAGATCCTCTAAATAAAGTCATTTCGCTCAATATCATTTCATTGTAAACTTAATGAGGGAAAAAACCCAATTCCCAGCGGGACCAGCTATCTATGTGGAGCGATGTGTTCTCCCCACATCTGCACAGGTTTTCTCTGGGTCCTCCAGCTTCCTCCCCCATCCCAAAGCTATGCCAGTTCAAGGAATTGCACGTCTATGTGGCCCCAATCTGCGTGTGGGTGTGGTGGGTGTGTGCATGCCCTGTGGTGGACACTGTCCTGTCCAGGGTCAGTTCCTGCCTGGAGCCCTGGGCTGCTGGGATAGGCTCTGGGCTGCCCCCACCCTAATGTAATAAATTATTATCTTATTTGTTTCTATTAGTCTTAAATGGACAGACAGTTCACATTTATCCTAATCTTCGATATTAGAAGTGTTTGGGGTCTTTTTTTTTTTTTTTTTTGTAGAGATAGAGTCTTACTTTGTCGCCCTCAGTAGAGTGCCGTGGCGTCACACTGCTCACAGCAACCTCCAACTCCTGGGCTTAGGTGATTCTCTTGCCTCAGCCTCCCGAGTAGCTGGGACTACAGGCACCCGCCACAACACCCGGCTATTTTTCTGTTTTTGCAGTTCGGCCGAGGCCAGGTTTGAACCCATGGTTTGGGGTCTTTATTTAGAAGTTTGTTGATGTTTTGGTGGTTAGCAACATGCTGTAGGAATTAACTTTTATTCGTATCAATTAGCCAATAGTAAAATTGGTTTTGTTACACATCACTTAAAGTTGCTGTTTTCGAGAAATCGACATTGAGTGAGGACTCCTGCACTTTGCTGTGGCCACCCAAGCAAACTGGCACAACTGAGTGCATGGCTCTTGGGGGTCAGTGGGGGCTGCAGAATGAAAGAACAAATGTATGAATGGACAATCACGCAGGACACCAAAAGAATTTTTCTGGCCGGCTGTGGTGGCTCATGCCTTATAACCCTAGCACTCTGGGAGGCCAAGGTGGGTAGATTGCTTGAACTCGGGAGTTTGAGACCAGCCAGAGCAAGAGCTAGAGCCTGTCTCTATGAAAAAAAATAATAATAGAATAAAATAGCTGAGCACTGTGGCAGGTGTCTGTAATCCAGCTACTCAGGAGACTGAGGCAGAAGGATCACTTGAACCCAAGAGTTTGGGGTTGCTGAGAGCTACGATGTTGCCACAGCACTCTACCGAGGGTGACAGAGTGAGACTCTGTCTCAAAAAAAGAACAAAAAAAGGATTTTCCTTATTTGCGAATGTCTTCATGTGAAGTTTTACAAAGACACCAAAAGAAGCAAACTTGGGCGGCGCCTGTGGCTCATCGAGTAGGGCGCCGGCCCCATATACCGAAGGTGGCAGGTTCAAACCTGGCCTCGGCCGAACTGCAAAACAGAAAAATAGCTGGGTGTTGTGGCAGGCGCCTGTAGTCCCAGCTACTCGGGAGGCTGAGGCAAGAGAATCGCCTAAGCCCAGGAGTTGGAGTTTGCTTTGAGCTGTGTGATGCCACGGCACTCTACTAAGGGCGATAAAGTGAGACTCTTGTCTCTACAAAAAAAAAACAAAAGAAGCAAACTTAAGAGAAATATCCCTAATGTTGCTGCTGTGCCTTTTCCTACGTGTGACGGAAAATGTCAGACTCAAGTCATGATAGCAGCAAGGAGAATTTCTCTGGGGAGGAAAAAGATGCTAAGGAAAGTGTGATTTTGACATTGGTTCCAGTGAAGGGCAAATCAAATATAGAACAACAAGTGGAACCAACTGTTTCTTTGACCTCTGACATCAAACCGAACAAGCCCAGGAGGCAGGATGGATGCTGTTCCTCTACCTCCAACAAATGAACAATTCAGAGCCCCCCAAAAGCTAAGTATGAAACACCAATTCTTCCCTTGCCAACCATTTTGACTCCTAAAGTGTGTCGAGATACTTTGTGGAACTGGTGCCAACCACTCAATTTGAGGACCGATGGCAAGAAAAGAGAGGTTTTTGAAAGGCTTCAGAAGCATGCTCATCCTGAAACCCGATATTCCTGGGACATCAGAGAAGGCCAGTTTATGGTCACACTCAAGGAAACACAGGGCAGGGACTAAGACAGCAGGGCTTCGGGAAAGCTGCAGGGTGACTGAGAGAGCAGAAGAGACTAACAGTCCAAGTGATGATGTCAGCTTAGGAATCTGCGTTGGTATCGTGGCAAGGGTTGTTGCAAGAGCTCATCAGCCTAAGCCTGTGCATTCACAGTCCATTCCTGCTCCTGTTGAGGCCTCGGGTGTCAGGTGGTGCATGGTCTGTGGCCCACCTCTCTCAGCAGGTGCAAAGGGCTGGGTTCCCCTGCAGCTCCGTGCAGGTCAGGCCCGGGTGCCTGTCACTCTCAGGAAGATGATTTCTCTCCTCCTGTTACCAGCCTGCACCTTCCCCTCCCCAGGTCTAGATAATAATACACCACACCCTGCTTGTGCTAAGAGGAAGAAGAAGACTACCGACAATGGGGAGGCAGCGGCAACCTGGTTTGAACACAATGGATGTGCGTTTTCAGAGTGTGCAACCAACCATGAAGGAATGGAGGGGGGAGAGCCTCCAGGGGTCTTCGTGACCTACAAGGCAGAATTGCGGGATTGAGACCTCACAGTGAAGATGGCTGACTGGGTGACAGCTCTAAAGAGACCCTTTCTGGGGGCCCGACAAGCCACTGAAATAAAGTCACTACAATCAAAGAACAAGAAAAAAGGTAAAAATCACACCTATGTCTACATTTAGTGACTGGTCTTTATTGAAACACAGGCAAATGCTAGAAAATGGGTTAAGTCCTGCAAAAATGCCAGCACTTGTTTGCTGGGATATTAGCAAACCCAAGTCCTGGCTGTACGGCATTCCCACAATGTTTCTCCTCTGATTTATATTAAAAGCCCCACCTCATTCTGCCAGCTCAGGTATCAAGAAATCATCAGGAAAGACTCTGGAGAAAGACCCAGACTCAAATGTGCCACCTTGGGACCACTGTCACCCCTCTCGGGAAAACAGAGCCCAGGCCAGGGAGTTCAGCAGAGAAAAACAAATGCAGATAAATTATTACAAAGAAGACGGAAGAGCCAAAAGGCCAGGCAGAGGTGACAGGCAGCCAGATCAGCAACTGCTGGAGGTGCTTCTGGGCCTGGGGCTGGGAATTGGGTCTCCAGGGCCAGGGAGCCAGGCCACGGAGGATGCCGAGACATGTCTGAGTTACAGCCATAGTTAGAGGTGACAGCACCCAGCACAGGCACGAAGGAAAAGTACCCTGGCTTCTCCCTTCCTCTTGCCTTCCGGGGTCTCCCACTGGCTGTGGCCAGATGCAAGCCAGGGAGCAAAGGAGCCCAGGAGACCTCCCTGTGGATCTGGAGCAGAGGGTGGGAGAAAGGAGGAATGGAGTGCAGAGGACTGCCCTGGTAAGCCTGGGCCACAGAGATGGTTCAACACCCACGATAACAAATACGATGCCCCAGATTCGTTAAATACGCGCAAGGAAATCAAAATGGCACAACCACCTGTTCCTCAGCCCGGATTCTGCTGTCACGTACTTGTCTGCCGCTGCCGACTGCTTCTGCTCGGAGGATTCCAGCTGCTTCCTGAGTGTCCCTGTGTCCACAACGGGGCTGCTGGCTGCTGCTTCCAGACGACATCCCAGATCCTCACTATCTTCCACATCCTGGAACACCCAGGACGTGTCAACCGTCACATCAACGTTCGTTATGTCAAACCCGTCACTGCTGGGGGCTCTAATGACGTAACTGAAGCTTTTTTCAGTTCTTCCCTTAGCTGTTGGCTCCATTTTAAAAATGTTTTATGGAGCAAGACTTTAAAAAGTTAAGTGAATTTGCGACACTGACTTCTTGCAGATTCAAGGTGGTGTCTATGCCTTCACATAGTTGGGGAAAATATCCTTTGGGGGAAGGCAAGAACAGGTGCATTATTCATGAGTGGGTGACATGGGTTTCACTCACACAGGCATCATACAATATGAATGAAAGCCTCTTGCTTTACAAGACAGCATGCCAGGACTCATCCATGGCAAGAAAAAGTTGCAGAAAAAAACATCCCTTGGAATTAAATGCTTAATAATGTATACAAAGAGGAAAAATAGGATCTTCAAGCAGGCCTATCACCATCAGGGTGTTACTCATTCCCAGTAATAAACGAAATTCAAGTTTTCATCCCACAATGAATGAGGTTCTACAATACTTCTCTGGGTATAGAACATAGTTCTGAGGACTCTAGGGGATGGGGAAGGGAAATGAATGCTGCCCCGGTTGCCAGCCATGCTTGGGGGGTCTCTTATGCCTTACCTGGTCCAATTCTCCTGGTGACTCTATAAGGTGGGCATTCACATTGCCATTTTATTTTTTGTTTGTTTTTGAGACAGAGTCTCATTTTGTCGCCCTTAGCAGAGACCTGTGATATCACAGCTCACAGCAACCTCAAACTCTTGGGATCAAGCGATCCTCTTGTCTCAGCCTCCCAAGTAGCTGGGACTACAGGTAAGTGCCACCAAGCCTCACTAGTTTTTTTCTAATTTTTAGTGGAGATGGGGTTCTGCTCTTGCTCAGGCTGGTCTTGAACTTCTGAGCTCAGCAATCCCCCTGCCTCAGCCTCCCAGAGCGCTAGGATTACAGGCATTAGCCACTGCGCTGCACATCACCATTTTAAAGATGGGCCAGTGAAGGCTCTGGAAAGTGGAGGAACTTGTTCAAGCGCCATAGATGGGATGGGAAGGGGCAATTAGAATTGAAATTCATATCTGACTCCAACACTGGAGAGAGTGTGTTCCAGCACAGGAGACAAGGCGATAGGTGTGGCTGCAACAGACCACAGAGCAGGAGAAAACACATCCTCTGGATGCCTGGAGGTGGGCGAAGGAGGCCGAAAGACGCCTGAGAAGGCATAAGAATTGCTGCAGGCAGAGAAGGTGGGAAACTCCACTGGGGGTGGGGAGATCTTCTCAGGCCACAGCCCTGAGCAGAGAAGTAGGGATTGGGGCACCCTGGGCCTGGTAGACACACAGAAAGGGGGAAGCAAAGAAAAGGACAGAGGGGCTGGGGCCCACGTCCACAAAGGTGCTCAAGAATTCTGGCATGTCTCTGGGAGTCAGCAGGTGCCCGGGCAGCTGTTACCTTGAGGACAGAGAGCTCTGGGTTTGCAGGGGAGAGAAGGAAGGCAGCTAGGCACGCAGGAAGGGGCAGGTGCAACAGTCCAGGCCTGGTGCACAGAGGTATCAGGATAAGAAAAACCTACACTAAGAGGCTTAATTTCCCTGTGAAAAATAAGGGAAGGCCATGAAGTCTATGTTAACCAGTTTGATGAAAATATTTCAAATTGTATATAAAACCAGCACATTGTACCCCATGATTGCATTAATGTACACAGCTATGATTTAATAAAAATAAATAAATAAAAGAAAAATAAGGGAAGAGATTTCCCTTCTCCCCTTTCTTAGAGCATTCACTTAAAAAAAAAACAAAAAACCTGTAAGTCCTTTCTTCAACTCTTTAAAATAAATGTAAACCAAAATAAGCCCATTGCAAGCTTTACGATCCAGGAGTGTCTTTCTGAAGGACCCATGAACCAAGGAAAATAGTGCCCGAGTGTCTGTGTGGCAGAACTACCTGACCTGCCACAAAGATAAGACGTGCATTTTTTCCCTTGTATAAAATAGACTGATGAACAGAGAATCTTGAGAGTGTGTGTGGGTGGTCAGCCTGGCCATGTAAAGGTGACCTTTCTCTGTCTTTGCAGTCTCTCTCTGTACATAACACACACCGTTTCCTGGTTTAATGCTTATTCAAGAATAAAACGGTTTTCCTTCTTCTCTACCTTTGTAGAGAGGTGTTCTGAGCTGGACCAGCTTTTTGTCTGTAATCCTATGTCCTTGATGTGGCCAATATCTAGATGGTGGTGAGGGGTTGTAGTGGACGTGGGGCAGGGTCAGTTGGAGGCAGCAAGGGGTACACGCTGGCCTGAAGGGGCCCTGGAGCAACTCAGATCACAGGCATGGGGCCCGCTGCCTGGGTTCAAGTCCTATCTCCAGCTCTCCTCGGGTGTGATCCTGGACAAATAATACTGAAGGTCTCATTTTTTAAAAAAAGGGGAGGGAGTAAAAATAGTGCCTAAGTCAAGAGCTGCTGAGGAATGAGCACGTGGATCTGGGCACAGCCCTCAACAGGTGCGCAACACACACTTAGTGTGGCAAGAGGTTGTTGGGTGGTGGGCAGAGGAGATGTGCAGCCCCCAGCCCCCGTGGTCAGCTGCCTAGGCAGGTCCAGTTTTGCCACTTATTTGCCGTGTGATCCCAGGCAAGTGACAGCCTCCTGCAAAATGACAGCAGTGCCCCTCCCAGTGTGGAGCCTCCACTGGGCTCCCGGGGCCTGGCACTGTGTTCTGAGGATTGATTGACAGTGAAAGCAGAAGAGTGAGGAACTGAAAATCATCCCGAGGCCCCCCAAGGGGGAAGCAGGAATTCTAGCCTTTTGCTGGGGAGCACCCCTGAGAAAGGGTGCGTCTTCCCTACTCCCTTCAGGACAGGGAAATGGCGGCGCCTCCCCTGGGGAAGTGTCATCAGGCTCTTTCTGGGTGAGCAATGGAGATTTGGAGATTCAGGGGAAGATGGAATTGGGAAGGCAGAAAAGGAATGCGGCCTTATCAATGCCCGCGGGTGGCGGTGAGGATGGGGCCCTGCCGCCCCGAAGCCTTGGTTAGGTTCCCCAAGTCTGAAATGAGCACAGGAAGGACACCAGAGTCCTAACCTCGGCTGGAATGACAGAAGCCAGAAGGCTTTAAAAGCAGCGACCCGCAAAGGAGCAGGAGAAGAAGGGGCGGGGCTCCGCTAGGACAACTGGTGCAGCCACTGGTCACTGGCTGTTGCTGGGCAGAATGTGCCAGGGGTGGGGCTCCCTGTAGGGGATTGGACGAAGAAAGCTTGCCGGCCCAAAGAGAGGGCCAATCAACAGAGGCCAGTCAGTTAAGGTTTAAAGAGACCTGTCAATGTAAGCCGGCTAGGTTTGAAGGACCCAATCAGTGTTTGCCTGCAAGGTTTGGGCAGCAGACGAGGTATAAAAGCTCCAAACAGCCGAGCTGCCTCCAGGACCCCTTCGGCTGTGTTGGAAGCTTTTCCATCCTCTAATCAACTATTGCTCTATCACTTCTGCTTGCCTGTGGTCCGTGGATTCATTCTTCCATTCCTGAGACCAAGACCGGCAGCCAGGGGAGGAGGGGACAGGCTCTGGGGGCATAGCTAGGGGACTGCCGAAGGTCCCCAGAGTTCAGACCACCCGAGGGAGGGCGAGGACCCCACACTGGTTGCCCCCAGCAGGTCCTGGTTAAATGTGAGAAAATATAAATTGAACAGGCCATGGTGCCACAGCAGTGCCGTGCAGGTCATGGGATTGGTTAGACAGGGGAGGGAGAAGCAGCGGCTGCAACCCCCAACTCCTGGTGGGCAGGCGGGGAAATCTGCCGACAGGGACAGTGGCCTCGGAGCTGACACGGGTGTGCAGCCAGACAGGGCGAGCCACGGGCCCCGAACTCACATGTCTCTTTCCCTGCGGGCCCAGTGCTGTGTGCAGACTGGGTGGCATCTTGGACCTTTAGTGCAACCTAACTGTAAAGGCATCAGCTCTCAAAGCACCTGTCCCATTTCACCTGAGTCCAGTTCAGCACATCACTGTGACCAGCCAGAGAACCAGAGTGAAGTGAGACCCCATGAGAAAAGCCTCACAGCCATGGGGGACCGCCATCCTGGGCAAACCAGCAGGGCTTGTCCCTGCTCAGCCAGCCTGCTGGCCTGGCCTCCAGAGGCTGCCAGGATGGGGGTGGCAGAACCCGGTCCCCCGCTTTCCACTCCTCTGCCCCTACTCCTCCCCGGCTGCCTTTGGCCCACAGAGGATCGAGGTGAGAGGTGGCAGCCCCTGTGTGCAGGCTGCTCCTGGGGACATCTCTGCACCAGAAACCCTCTGTGGGCCTCTGCTCAGTCCTCCTAGGGGGTCCGTGGGAAGGGCGGTGTGAAGGGCTGAACCACCTCCTCCTCCCTACGTGAGAAGGTGACCTTGGGTCCCTGGGGAACCACATGTGCATTGCCGGGCAGCAGCAGTGGCAGGAGCCCTGCGGGACGCATCTCCCAGGCATGGCAGCTGCGGGTTCCGTGGGAGTGTGTGCCCGGCGCCCACTGAGGCCCTGTGGCTCCCTGAGCAGAAAGGCCCTTGGAAGTGAGCCTGCCCCCAGCAGGGACCTTGGAAGCCATGCCTAGGACTGTTGGGAGAAATGCTGGGACTTGGGATGTGGAAGTAGGGCTACTACTGTACCTGCCTGGGTGAACCTCATCTCCACCATCTACGCTGCCTCCTGGGGGACCAAAGATGGCGGGTCCTGGACCCAGTCGGCTACAGGGACTCCTCTGAGGACAGGCCCCACAGAATGAAGAGCCAAAGAGCTGACGCTGCATCTCCTGTGGGCAGCCAGGGTGGCCGCGGGTCTAACTGTCCAGCTCATACCCTCTTGTCAGCGTTGCATACGCAGTGTCACCCCATTCCTCAGAGCAGCACGGAGTGGCCAGGCTGGGAGTGACTGACTGGGTCTGAACTCAAAGCCACGGCTGTTTCTGTCACACATGGTCTGCGTGGGAGAGCTGGGCAGACTCAGACACTGCCCTTCCCCTTGCAGAAGAACAGGGCCTGTGCCTGCAGGGCCACATGGTGGGCACACAGCCACAGGAATGGAGACACATGGCACCTCTAGACAACAGAAGTCGGGGCAGAAATGCTCCTGTGTCTCCCAGCCCCGAGACACGGGCGTGCTCTTGTCCCCACTCGCTGCGTGCTCCCACACTCCCATCATGCCTGGGCTGCTCAGATGCCCATTTTTTCAAGCATATTTGGTCACTAAGTGTCGGTAAGTCATAGGAGCCCGGCCAGCAGGTGCTCTGGGATTTAGATTTCAAAAGAGAACAGGTGCTTCCTGGCTGTCCTGATGTGGCTTTGCTTAGAGCCCCCAAATCCTTTGGTGTGGCATGGCAGCCTCCCTGGAGGGTGCAGCGTCCTTCCTTCTGTGGATTTGGCCTCATGAGAACTTTCAGCTCCTCTGTCAGGCACCATCCCCCTGAGGTCCCCTCAGCAGCCTGCATTGAGTCCTTTCCCTTCTGCGGTAAACATCCTTCCCAGGGTGGTTCCTGAGAAGGAATACTCTTCTGCCCAACAAGCAGAGCACTGAGACGCCCTTGCCTTCAGCCAGGTCTCCCAGCACAAACGTGGTTGGCCTCCTCTTCACATCCACAGTCTTCCTCACTCCATCTATTCTGACTCCAAAGCTTCCCCTCCAAAGTCTAGGAGAAGACGTCATGTGAGCAGATGCTTTCCTTTGGAGGTGCCCCCACCCCACCCAGCCTAGAACAACAGGAACATGAGCAGAGAGAACTTCTGCAGCATTGTCCTCTGGGAAGACCGTCCCCGGCCGGTACCTGGCCCTCTCTGGCTGCCCATCCACTCTCTGGGGAGGCCTCTGACATCCTGAAGACACTCCCAGCTCCGTTCAGGGATGGCCGTGGCAGGAAGGGCTCACTTCCTCCTCCTGGTGTGCGAGTGGGACCCAGTGTCAGACCCCTGCGGAAGGAGCCCTGTCCCGCAGCTTCCCTGGGCTTGGCTCCAGCACCTCTTCCTTGACAGCCCCTTGCAAATTAGAACTGAGACACAAGACAGGCCCAGGTGTGCCCTCAGTGGTCGCCGTGTCCACTTTCTCAATCCTCATTCTATGTGGCCCCAGGGATGGTCATGCTCTGGGACTTTTGCCAGGTCACACTCACAAAAGCGACAGAGCCCCCAGCTTCCCTTCGGAAATCTGCGATCCCTGAAGTCTGCTCCTCCGTGCTGGGCAAAGCTCCAGCCCCTCATTGGAGTCTTGCTTTATTTCTCTGGGCTCCAGCTGCTAAAGCCAGCTGTGCAGAAATTCAGAGGTTTTGCTGTCTGGGGTGAGACTTGGGGTTCAGATCACATGGACATTTGCACATCGCTCCAGCAGACAGACTCCAGGACGAACACAGCACGGTTTGTGGGGGTCTATGTACACGGGGTAGAGACGGTGTCTGTGTCCGGCTCGGCACACACACTGGTCAGGGGAGGCACACGGCATGGAGACGAGGACGCAGGCCTGGCTCTGAGCCAGACCTTGCAGTGGCTCTCTGATCCCTTGATTTCTGATAATTGCACTTGGTTTCCTGGAATCCAGGTCTCTGCCCCTTCATACTCTTGAAGTTTCCACAGTTGGGACACAGATGTGGCGCCAAATGCGACAAAATCCCCATGGTCCCTGCAGAGTTCTTACCACCTGCATTAGCCGGGATACAGCTATACATCCAAAAGGCCTCTCTGTAAAGCTTCTGTCAAATGTATGTGAATTTTGTTTGCAGTCTCTGGGGTTTTAAATAGCTTGTTTCACTGTTGAATTTTGGTTTGAGTGGGGTTGGGGTTGCCATAGGGACTCAGTTTATTCCATAAATTCTTTTTTTATCCTGTAAGATTAAAAAAAATTCAAATGACATAAGAACCAAGGGTTAAAATAGCTAGAAAAGCCCTTGGCTTATGTGCCCTCCCCCATCTCCGGCTAAGCCCCCAGAGGACCTTCCCCTTAGATCCCTTGTCTTCCAAAACCCACCAGCCCCCTTGTGACCTCCCCCACATCTCATCAGATGGAACTGAATGTAAGTTGTGCTCTAAGACCTGAGGTCAGCCCTTTACTCATTTCAAAAATGTTAGATGGACATCTGCCACATGCCCAGCCGTGGCCCAGGCACTGGGGCAGAAGGTACCAGACCAAATTTGACTCCTATGGGCAGGGGTGAGCCTCAAGGACATTCATGAGGCCAGCAGGCAGGGGCCCAGCATCAGAGGTCAGCTTGAGGGGTCTAGGCAGCTGGTGAGCATTGCTGGAGCTCAGAGACGAACCCTGGAGCTCTAGAGGCAGAACCCCAGAGACTAGGGGTCCTGGCAGAGCAGGGAGAATGTGGATGGTCTTGGTGCCAAAGTAGGGACTTAGGGTGGGAGCTGGGTCCAGGGACACACAGAGTGCAGTTGTCAGAACAGGACCAGCTGGGGCTGTCCCTGAGCACAGCTCAGACATTCAACCAGGAACATAATGGGGTAAGGTATAGGGAGCTGGGTGGCTTTTTGCACAGGCCCCAGCACAGCTCAGACATCCAACCAGGAACATAATGGGTGGGGTAAGGTATAGGGAGCTGGGTGGCTTTTTGCACCAGCACCAGCACAGCTCAGACATCCAACCAGGAACATAATGGGGTAAGGTATAGGGAGCTGGGTGGCTTTTTGCACAGGTTCCCTGCACAGTTTGCGTGTAGGTTGTGCTCTGGCTCCATGGGCCCTGTACCCATCATCCACCTGCTTCTGTGACCCCTGGCCCTGGAGCCCCCTCTCTCTGGACCCTGCAAAGGATTTACTGGTACACAAGGCAGTAGGAAGCACCAGGGTCTGAAGACAAACTGAAAAGAACCTTTGGAACAAAACAGAAGCCCCTTTTGTGGGATGAGAATGCATAGCGGAGTTTCTTATTCACAGAGCTTTCCTGATCCCCACCCCAAGGGGTGAAACTCCTTAGGAAGCCGGGGCAACCTGGACCGTGAGCAGGAGAGCTGAGGAGCTGACCCAGGGCCACCTTCCACAAGGAATGTCACAGGCAGAGGTTGGGAGGAATCCTCCCTTTTCAGAAAATTGTCATTTTTAACAGTGAAAAGGAAAGGATACCAACCCGAGTTCTTGGCTCACTGAAGTCATCAAGGCCACAGAATGAATGCTAGTGAGAAAAACAAAAAAAGGAACAAAAACTATAAAATAAGACCAAAAGAAAATGAGGAAAAGAAAAGAAAAGAAAACAGATGTGAGATATGTAGTATGGAATTCAATGGCAGCATTTTATAATAACTATGACACTGGGGCTGGGTTCAGAGAGAGAAGCGGGAAGCAAACAGGCTTCAGGGCCGATTTCCCCCAGAAAGCCTGGGCAGGGTATGTCCATTCACATCCCATGTGTCCAGCTAACTCAGACACGGGAGATCTACACTGTGGACCAGGACACTTTGGTGCTGAGATGAAGCTCCCTTGTAGAGCCTGGGCAGGCCAGTATAAATACAGGAAGGACACTCTGATAAGTTAACAGCCAGTGGTTCCCTCCAGAAGACCAGGGCATGCTGTGCACACCAGGAATCAGGGGCGATTCCACTCAAGGTCGGCCTGTCCAGCTTACAGATAAACAGCCCTTTCTCCTACACCATCCTCGCCAGGGTTCTTTCCCCCAATTTCATTAGTCTGCTTTTAAAAAGAAAAGAAAAAAAAAAAAGCAGGGAGAAAAATGTCCTTAAAGGAAGGAAAAACTACACTTGTCCTCTTAAAAGTAGAATTTTTTTCTTAGAGAAAAGAAGAGACTCGATAGTCATTAGGTGAAATATATTTAAATACCACCCTTTGAAAGTAGTCCCTGGGTTTTTGCCTCCCTTCCAACAAGGTAGTATCTTCCCTACATTATTTATTTAAAAAAATAAAGTCCAGACAAACAGTTATCAACTCCTAGACAAGGTTTAGTATCATTGGAAGTTAGAACTGGAAGGGTCCCTGTGAATCACCCAGCCCTTCATCTGCTACATGGGGAAACTGAGGCCTGGAGGGAAAACATTTTCTATAACCACCCAGTGAGGTATGCCAGGAAAGAGTTTCTGGCCACAAGGGGAACAAGGAGCCACTGACAGGGGTGCCTGGAGCTATTTCCCACTGTCACAGGCCAGCGGTGCCCACAAGGAAATGAAGGTGCATGCAGGCGGCTTGGAATGTTTTTAGTCCCGCAGAACTAACCAAGCATCCAAACCAGCCAATCCCTCCTGCTCCACACTCCAGCCTCTGCCACTCCCTTCTGTGACAGAAGGAGATAGCAGTCTATAAACATTTGCTTTGAGAAAAGAGTAAAAAAAAAACCAGAAAGACACTGGTTTTTCAAACATTTCCCAACTATTCCCCACTGCTGAGGATACAGCTGGTTGTTTGTTTGTCTGTTTTTTAATGAATGTGCCTAACTGACCTGACTTTTAATGTTTCAGTCAGCAAGAACAACTGTGGTCACATATGAAACCTGCCTTCTCTCCTATCTGGCCCTGTGACCCATTTTGCCACTGAAAATCATCAAGCTGCCTGGGAAACAGGAAGATAGGAAGAGCCAGCCCTGAAGGCCCACCCACCCTACCTGGGCCTCCAGCCAAGAACTTTCATATCCTTGACCTCATTTGACCCTCAAAAGCACCCTAGGAGACAGAGCATCCTTCCCAGCAGCAGGTGAGAACACCAAGGCCTGGGGCAGAGGGACAGTTCCTCTAGGGCCTCCGGGACCAGCTAGGCAAGGCCAGAGGGAAGCCCAGGCGCATCTGCCTGCAAAGCCAGCTTATCTCCCATGCAGTTCTTATTAAAGTGGACGATATTTGAGGTCCCGTTGGGTCCTCAAAATAACCCTAGGAAGCTTGGGGGGCAGAGGGCATCTGACAGGTAGGAACTCAAGGAATCAGCTTGATCTAGGGTTCCCCTGAAGGTGAGTGGGGAAGGTGGGAGAGCCCAGCCCCTGCCTCTGTGTAGATCCTCCAGCTTCTGTGCAGGCCAGCGAGGCCCAGAAGCCCCGGGCAGAGGTGGGAACCTCTGGTGACAACCTGCATGAGAGCCAATTCATGAGAAAAAAAAGAGGAAGCATCTGAAACAGATGTGGAGCCTTGAGCCTTGTCCTGTCTCTATTGCCATATTGTGATTGTTTTCTCCGGGACAGGGAAGGCTGGCCTCCCATTTTTGGACAGTCCTGAAGTCTGCCTTCCAGTGATTTCTGATGGCTCTGGTCCCGGTCTGCCCCTGGAATGAATCAGCTTCCTCTCTCACAAGACCTCCCCCATGAGAAGCCCAGAAGTCTCCCCTCTCCTATTCTCAAGGCTGACACTGCACTGCCCTTAACGGTTCAGTCATGCTTTCTCTCTGTGCTCATCTATGATCATTGGTTTGATGACACCCTATCCCGTGGCTAGAACTGTCCTGCATGTCTTCATGAAAGACACTTGGTCCCAGCCCTGTAGGATTCACGGCCATCAGGCGGAGGCAGAGGCAGGGGAGACGTGGTGGGTGGCCACAGCCTCTGTGAAGGCCCCAGCCTCCCTAGCTGTGGAACCATGGACAGGAATTCAAGTCTATCTCTGCCTCTGTTTTCTCACCCATAAAATAGTTGCCATGGTGGAGATAAATGAGGCTGGGTAAGACATCCCCAAAGGTCAGTGATTTGGAGCATATAGAAGGCACCGAAAATGAATGAGTCCATGGGAAATAACCACGTCCCTTCTCAGGGGGATGCTGCCGGCTTTGTCCCAGTCTAACATGATGCATCCATCCCGGTGAAGCGGCAGTGGCGAGATGCAGGGGTTCTTTTGTGAAAGACACACACCCACGTGCACACACACACCTGGCCCCAGACAGCAGAATTTCTGACAGCCATGGAGAAGGCAGTATCTTTCCCAGGAAGGATTTGAAGGGGATACCCTATTTATTAGGGGTGCTGATTTTGGAGGGCTGGAAATGGACCCTATACTTTAGACATTATGACACTGACAATGGGGAAAAAATAATTCCACGCTAATGTTTCTGGGAAAGAGACCCCATGGACCGTGGCCGCTCTAGCCACCTACCTTTTCCTCCAGCTCCTTCAGGTGCCGCTTCTGGAGTTCGAGCTTGTCCTCCAGCTCTCGGACACGCTGAAACACGTCAGGGTAAGTGTCAGAAATTAAGTAAGTTTTCCAGGTTCGAAACCTCATTCTTCATTTTTTTACTGTGGCCCAGCACAGAAGCGATAAAAGACACAACAATACAAGGGGCGCGAGCTCCGTGAGCCTGCAGATGTGCACACACCTGCATCACCTGCACACCCAGGGGTTAAACTCTGCCACTCATGGAGGGTTGTACCTGTTCTTGAAGCTCATGGAAATAGAATGATGCAGTGCACACCCTTACAAAAGGATTTTTAAAAATATAAATATCAAGATTGGACCAAAACATATAGGCACACTGAGCAGGCAAATCAAAGCCTGATGTGATACCAAATTGCATGTTTGTCCAAGATTTATTCAGCTGCAGCCTGGGAGCTGGGGGGAGTGAAGGGGGCAGAAGAAACAAATGCTGGTGGTGGCAACCACCCTCTTGGAACCCCACAGGGCCATAGGTACCAGGATGACAACTGCCTCCATTAGCTTGGGACTTTGCTGGTGTTAGCAATGGAAGTCCTGAGTCCCAGGAAACCCCTTAGTCCCAGGCCAACCAGGAGGGTTGGTCACCCTTCTTGGCACTGAACTTGTTGAACTCCACTTGGGACACCCACATGCCCAGGTGGTTTATCAATCATTCCTCCAAGCCCACACAGCATCCCACCCAGGGAAATCTTGCAAATTCCACATTTTCCAGTTAGTCACATGCCTCGAAACCTCCAGTGTAGGGACTACAGGCAACTGCTTGAAGGGCTGTAGCCCATATCAGCCCTGGTCTGGCTGGAGACCTCCTTCACTGGGAGGGTGACGAGACTGGAGCAAAACATATAGGCACCCTGAGCAGGCAAATAAAGAATATGGATTTGAGGTGACACCAAATCACCTATATTGTCCCAGGGCTGGAGATCCATGCTGGCCGTGCTCCAGGACTTAGAACGGCGCTTGACACATAGACCTCAGAAAAACTTAAAACAGAACAGAACGCAGTGGCGTGACATCGAAAGAGGAGGGCAGTGCAGTTGTGGAGGCCAGAATGGGTTGGAGAAGGTTCTGAACATCAGGCTAAGCAACCTGGACTTTATCAGGCACCAGGGAGCCACTGAGAGTCTCTGGGGAGGGGTGTGTTGGGGTGGTGCTCTGTCAATAAGGCTTGTGCAGGAACAGAGAAAGTGGGGAGGGAATTGCAATCATGTACCATCCCAGCAGGTGTCCTTGAAGGTCCCCTGGGCTAGAACATAAGGGCAGTGTTACTGAAACCCTCCGAGAGACAGTCAGGACAAAGTGGTTTCACACCTGGGATTTGACTCCAACCTTCACTCAGGCAGAATGCGTTGCAAATGTGCAGAATCATTCTGTTGGGAAATGGGCCATCAGCTGATGGATTCTTTCAAATCCTCTTTCCCTCTCTACTAATTGGATTGAAAAACTCAGATGCCAGCTAAGAGTGTGCAGAGAGTGTCATTGCATTCTGTGGGCTGGATGTGAGGAGAAATGCAACAGTTATATCCCGGCAAAACGGGAGGGTTCATCCAGTTCAAAGCAGGCAGGGCGGAAACAGGGACAATGTTAACAGAATGCTGGGCTGTGCTGTGCTGAGTTGAAGGAGTTGAATGAATGAATGTTAGAGACTGTTATTCATATAAAAGTGACAGAATCCAGGTCATGAATCCATATGCTGAGTCAGAAAGGCCAAGTGCAGCGAACGCCAGCCAGTATTCATTGAGTGCTTACTTTGCAAGAGAGACTTCTGAGCACGTTAGACAAATTCTCCACGGCCCACATCCCTCGAAGATGAGTACCGTGGCTGTTCCCGTTCTTCACAGAGGAGACACAACTTGCCTCAGGTTATATCATAACTGGGGACATGAAAAGAGTCCACACCTGCCTGACCCAAGAGCCCCTGCTCCTAACGCTGCCTCACAGCTGTCCACAAAGGACTTAGCATTTTACACTATTTTTGTGCAAAAATAGGGGTGGATAATCATTGTAACACATGTTTGAATTCCTCCCCTTCAGGGAAAAACAAGGTAGGTTTCGCAATACTCTTTTGAAGATAACAGATTTCTGAAGACTCTAAGTATCAAAGGATAGCAGTTTGCAAACAACTAAACGAATCGAAAATTACAGCTGTTAAAAAACATAACGCATCTCCTCAAGCACAATGCACCTGTTCCCACCGCAGGGCCTTGTCCTGGCTGCTCTCTCTGCAGGACAGCTGATGGCCACCAGCCCACACCGCCTTCGCCCGCTCCGTTCTCTGGCACTCTCAGTGTGCTCATGTATTGTTCGTTCCCTCACTAGAGTCTCACTGCTCCATCCCAGAGGCCACAGCTGTGCTCACTTCACAGTTGCTGCAACTCCCAAGGGGGTGTGTAAGGAAAATCTCCCCTCTGCCCAAGAGCCCCTATTTCTAGCAAATCTGCTAAAGGAGGTGGCATCTATAGCTCCGTGGGTAGGGCACAGGTCACATACACCGGGGCTGGTTGGTTCGAAGCCGGCCCGGGCCAACTAAAACAACAATGACAACTGCAACAAAAAGAAAATAGCTACGTGTTGTGGCAGGTGCCTGTAGTCCCAGCTACTTGGAAGGCTGAGGCAAGAGGATCACTTAAGTCTAAGAGTTTTTGAGGTTGCTGTGAGCTGTGACGCCATGGCACTTTACCCAGGGCTACACTTGAGACTCTGTCTCAAGAAAAACAAAAAAAAAAACCTGCTAAAGGCGTGCGTGGCACTCAGTAGGCAGGGGCAGCGAGAATGGGCCAGCGTCATGACCTGGTCACTCACTCTGGGAGAGCCTGGCTGAGCTTTTTCACTTGCAGCATGATATTAGACACCCTGTCTGGAGGTAAAGCTGCTCAGAACGACCCACAGCACAGACCAGGAAACCTGTGTCAAGATAGGAAAGGGGAGAGGGGAGCACTGTCCTCTGGATTCTGCTGCCTCAGCCAGGGAGGCTGGATGAGGTGGAAGGGGAGCGAGAAGGAGAATTCATTTTCTTATAAAATGAAAAGAGCAATGAGGGCCTTACACCTCCCTGTAACTTATAGCCACATATCCATAAGAATAGCTAAAATTTAGGTTCGGCGCCTGTGGCTCAGCGGGCTAAGGCGCCAGCCACGTACACCTGAGCTGGCGGGTTCGAATCCAGCCCGGACCCACCAAACAACAATGACGGCTGCAACCAAAAAATGGCCGGGCATTGTGGCAGGTGCCTGTAGTCCCAGCTACTTGGGAGGTGG
>CAUYRH010133331.1:0-18070 GCA_963574655.1 Perodicticus potto
GCATCACAGCTCACAGCAACCTCCAACTCCTGGATTTAGGTGATTCCTTTGCCTCAGCCTTCTGAGTAGCTGGGACTACAGGCGCCCGCCACAACGCCCGGCTATTTTCTTGTTGCAATTTGGCCGGGGCCGGGTTTGAACCCGCCACCCTCAGTATATGGGGCCGGCGCCCTACCCACTGAGCCATAGGTGCCACCCACACTGTGTTTTCTTCATCTGATAACCGAAATGGCCACTAAGTGGCTAGCTGGTCTGTGGATATGCTGGATGAAGGGATGATTCATGTCCCAGGTGGGACAGAGCAAGATGATGTGAGATTTCATCACGCTAGTTAGAATAGCACACAACTTAAAACTTATGAATTATTTCTGGAATTCCCCCTTTCCCATTTTTTATTATTTTATTTTATTTTTTTGGAGACAGAGCCTCAAGCTGTCATCCTGGATAGAGTGCTGTGGCATCACAGCTTACAGCAACCTCCAATTCCTGGGCTCAAGCGAGACTCTTGCCTCCGCCTCCCAAGGAGCTGGGACTACAGGCGCCCGCCACAACGCCCGGCCATTTTTTGGTTGCAGCCGTCATGGTTGTTTGGCAGGCCCAGGCTGGATTTGAACCCGCCAGCTCAGGTGTATGTGGCTGGCGCCTTAGCTTGTTGAGTCACAGGCGCCGAACCCCATTTCAAATTTTTTAGACTGTAGTTGATCAAGGGCAGTTGAAGCTATGGAAAGTAAACCCACAGATTGGGGGAATTACTGCATTATTCTCACTTTGTATATGAGGAAGCAGAACCACAGAGAGATTAAAACATCTGCTCAGACTGCACAGCCAGAAAGTGGAGAACTAGAATTTGAACTCAGGCTGTCTGCCTGTGTTTCATACTGTTTCTGCCCCTAACCTCCAGTTTCTTCCCCTGCAGGTGGTGGGCAGCTCTCTCCTCTTTGTACATGACCACACTGGCCTGGCTAAGGTCTGGATGATTGACTTTGGCAAGACAGTGGCCCTGCCTGACCACCAGACCCTCAGCCACAGACTGCCCTGGGCTGAGGGCAACCGTGAGGATGGCTATCTCTGGGGCTTGGACAACATGATCTGCCTCCTTCAGGGTCTGGCCCGGAGTTGATCCACTTAGCCACCTCCAGGATTATTAATTAGATGGTACCAGTCTGGCAGGAGCAGCCCTGGAATGCCACGGGAGCTTGAGGTTGGCAACGAGGGAACTGATCTCCAAGGATGGAAAAGGTCATGTCATACGCCACGCAAGACCAGTGCGGAAAGGCTTTGGGAGACTAGGTAGCATCTGGTCCTTTCATGATATAGGGGCTGGAAGGACCCTGGAGAGGGCATGATGAGGCTTATATGGGGAGTTAGCAGAATGGGTCCCTTGGTCAGCTAGGAAGGTTTCTGAAGGGCTGCTGGAGGCCACAGCTAAACCACACTGCCCTGAGAAGACACAGTTAAATTCACAGGGCATGGTGTGACAGTGCCTTTGACTGTGTAACTTGTGACCTGCCTCCTTGTCAGCTCCCTTCTGGTGGCAAGCTGGCTCCCTAAGGCCAGGGAGTGGGTCAGGTTCATCTTTGGTGCCCCAGAAGGATCAGGCATCATTTGTGAACACATGCAGGAGACACTTGTCTGCCCAGGGAGAGCAACAGCCCAACTCTTCATCTTGGGAGCCATTCAAGGCCTAAGTCATGGAGGCTTTGATACCACGGGACTGATGATGTCCAGGGGCTGATGGTGCATAGTTCACTGCTGTTTGCCCACAACCCAGCTCCTCAGAGAGCTCTGCTGACTTCTGCAGACCCACACCACAGCCACTTCCCAGCCCCTGTGCCAGTACTGTGACAAGGACCTCAATCCTTTCCACAGCAGATCTTGCCTCAGGACTTCCTCCTGCCCCCACCTTTGGCCTTTCTCCTTCCTCTTAGCAAACTGCCATGGCAAAAAGGAGGTTCAGAAGCAGGAGAGCAGGTGTCCTGTGCCTCAGGGCTTCCTTGCTCACAGGGGCACCCCTGCAGTGAATGTGCCAGGCATGAGCCTGAGGACCAGGGTGGCTGGGTGGGCTGCTGGCTGTAAACCCAGGTTTATAGCCTGGTCCAAACCAAAGACTCCAGAACGCTGAAGTGTGTTCAACAGTCCATCTGTACCACTCCTCCAGCACTCAGATTTGGCTTCCTAGCCCACTAGGGTGGGCTTGGGGAAAATAGGCACCTACCTCTTCCCTAAGCTGAAGCTCCCACATCGTCTTCCGGGGCTGAGGAGACGTACTCCTTTTCTACTAACCATCTTTATATTTATATTCAAGGTAGCTGATAGGCAGGGAGTGTTGGGGAAGCAGGTGGTACGTGGTGTTTCTGTGCCTCCTGCCCATGACACCGCCCCAATAAACAGGACAAAGTCAGTGTTGTTGAGTCTTTTTACTTCACATCTGGAGCATACAAGCTCCAATCTGTAGTTCTTGAACCAGTGCTGGGTGGGCTAATGGGATAAAATGGTCAGTTTGGCAAAGAGTAGTGGGGTCAGAGGTGGCTGGTTCATTCATTCAGCACTTACTTAGTGACTGGCTCTGTGTGGGACAACACAGGGGACACAGTGGTGATGGCTCTAGGCCCTACCCTCAGGGGCTCCTGGCACAATTCATCAGATAAACAGTGCCACCAAAGTACCAGGGTTGAGATGGGGAACATACCTCTTCCCTACCTCCTTCACTGGTTAGAAACACTACACAATACAATTTCCCTAATTGAGATTCTTCACTGGACACTGGGGACATAGCAATGATCAAGATATACCTGTTCTCGGCTTGGCGCCTGTGGCTCAAGCGGTTAAGGTGCCAGCCACATAGACCTGAGCTGGCAGGTTCAAATCCAGCCCAGGCCGGCCAAACGACGACGGCTGCAACAAAAAATAGACGGACGTTGTGGTGGGCGCCTGTAGTCCCAGCTACTTGGAAGGCAGTGGCAGGAGAATCGCTTGAGCCCAGGAGTTGGAGGTTGCTGTGAGCTGTGATGCCACGGCACTCTACCCAGGGCAACAGCTTGAGGCTGTCTCAAAAAAAAAAAACAAAAACAAAAAAGATACACCTATTCTCCCACCCCAGAGTGTAGCTGACAGGTATTCATTAATAATCACAGGCCTGAGCACCATAATGAACTTCAGGGGCCCAGGAGACTGACTGAGTGACGGTACACACTAATTCCCTGGTTTAAATCCTGATTTGGGGGTGGCACTTGTGGCTCAATGAATAGGGCATCAGCCCCATGTACCGAGGGGTGGTGTGTTTGAACCCGCCCCTGGCCAAACTGCAACAAAAAATAGCCGGGCATTGTGTCAGGCGCCTGTAGTCCCAGGTACTCGGGAGGCTGAGGCAAGAGAATTGCCTAAGCCCAGGAGCTGGAGGTTGCTGTGAGCTGTGATGCTACAGCACTCTACTGAGGGTGACAAAATAACTGTCTCTAAAAAAAAAGAAATAAAAAATAAAATAAATCCTGACTCTGCCACTTGCTAGCTACATGACCTCAGGTCAGTGATCCCACCTCCCAGGCCTCAATCTTGCCAGGTGTCAAACGTGGGGAATCTAGTATCTCTATCTTCCTTACAGGGTTGGAGGTTTGGTGAGTTAACACAGGTAGAAGTGGCAGCATACACAACTGCTCTCAGATGGGCTTTTTTTTTTTTTTGTAGAGACAGAGTCTCACTTTATCACCTTTGGTAGAGTGCCGTGGCGTCACACAGCTCACAGCAACCTCCAACTGGGCTTAGGCCTCAGCCTCCCGAATAGCTGGGACTATAGGCGCCCGCCACATTGAGTTTTTTTTTTTGAGACAGTCTCACTTGTCACCCTTGGTAGGGTGCTGTGGCATCACAACTCACAGCAACCTCACACTTCTGGGCTCAAGCGATTCTCTTGTCTCAGCCTCCCAAGCAGCTGGGACTACAGGCACCTGCCACAACACCCAGCTATTTTTTTTTTCAATATTAAACTTTTAATATCAAATACTTTTCTTACATCATTACTAATTTATATAATTATAAAACCAGCTATTGTTTTTAAGATGGGGTGTTGCTCTTGCTCAGGCTGGTCTTGAACCTGTGAACTCAGGCAATCCACTCACCTCGGCCTCCCAAGTGCTGGGATTACAGGCATGAGCCACCACTCTCAGCCATCAGATGGCCTTTAAAAAGCTGAGAAGATGGTTGGGTGGTGCCTATGGCTCAGTGATTGGGGCACCGGCCTCATGTACCGAGGGTGGTGGGTTCAAATCCAACCCTAGCCAAACTGCAACAAAAAAATGGCCGGGTGCTGTGGCTGGCGCCTGTGGTTCCAGCTACTGGGAGGCTGAGGCAAGATAATCACCTAGGCCCAGGAACTGAGGGTTGCTGAGCTGTGTGACACCACGGCACTTTACTGAGGCGATAGAGACTCAGTGTCTACAAAAAAAAAAAAAAAAAGCTGAGAAGATGGCTCGGCACCTGTGGCTCAAGCAGCTAAGGCACCAACCGCATATACCTGAGCTGGTGGGTTTGAATCCAGCCCGGGCCCGGCAAACAACAATTATGCCTGTAACCAAAAAATAGCTGGGTGTTGTGGCGGGCACCTGTAGTCCCAGCTACTTGGGAGGCAGAGGCAGGAGACTCACTCGAGCCCAGGAGTTGAAGGTTGCTGTGAGCTGTGATGCCACAGCACTCTACCTAGGGCGACGGCTTGAGGCTCTGTCTCAAAAATAAAATAAAATAAAAAGCAGAGAAGAGAGGCTGGGCAAGGTGGCTCACACCTATAATCCTAGCACTTGGAGGATTACAGGGAAGCCGAAGTGGGTGGATTGCCTGAGTTCAAGTTTGAGACCAGCATGAACAGAGCAAGACCCTGTCTCTAAAAATAGCTGATGTTGTGGTGGGAGCCTGTAGTCCCAGCTACTCAGGAGGCTGAGGCAAGAGGACCATTTGAGCCCAAGAGTTTGAGGTTACTGTGAGCTGTGATGCCACAGCACTCTACTGAGGGCAACAAAGTGAGACTCTGTCTCAAAAAAAATTTTTTTTATGAGAAAAATTCTGTGGCTCGACGGGCTAAGGCGCCAGCCATGTACACCTGAGTTAGCGGGTTCGAATCCAGCTCAGGCCCGCCAAACGACGGCTACAACCAAAAAAAAAAACGGGCCGGGCGTTGTGGCAGGCACCTGTAGTCCCAGCTGCTTGGGAGGCGGAGGCAGGAGACTCGCTTGAGCCCAGGAATTGGAGGTTGCTGTGAGCTGTGATGCCACGGCACTCTATCCAGGGTGACAGCTTGAGGCTCTGTCTCAAAAAAAAATCTGAGAAGGCTGGGGAGGGGTGTCTGGTCAGGCCAAGGGAAATCTTCCCTGAGCAAGTGACACCTGAGCCAAGATGGAGACATTAGAGTGATCTTTAACACAGGGTTGGGGTGAGGCTGGGGGTAGGGACCCAGCAAGGCTGGCAGGCAGAGAGTGAGGAAGACCAGACAATGCTAAGGAGAGGTGAGCTGAGGCCAGCTCAATCCCTGTCCAGTGAGCAGAATGGGGAGCAGCAGAGCGTCCAGGCAGGTGGCTAGTAAGGTGACTGTGGTTCAGAAGAGGCGATCCTGAGATAAACAGATAGATGTAACAATCAGGTTGGGGGACAAGTTGTAGGGTCTGAGTTGTCAGTCTCTCCTTGGAAAGAGGGATCAGTGGGTGCTTAGTACTGGAGGAGATGGAATGGGAAGTTGGGGGAGTTGAGACAATGCCCAGGCTTCAGATAGGATCAATGGGGCTGAGCCCGATGAAGAATCTCTGGGCTGGAGGCCCTCTGAGACCCAGTCCAAACCTATGGGCTGCTGCATGGTGTGAGAAGATGGGACATTCTTCAAATGGTGACAGAGCCAGGCTAATGGTTGGAGTTCCGTGGTCTGAGCAGAAGTGCCTGGCCACAGAGGCCAGCCCTCACCCCGCCAGCAGGCACCACGTACGTCTGACCATTGGTGGCCCGTGAGGGCGAGAAGTCTGTCAGCTGCAGATTGCTATCCCGGACTTGGTTGTAGTCCCACAGCTGGTAGTGCCAACTCTTGCCCTGCTTGGAAAGAAGGTAGACAGCTCCTTCGGACCCTTCCTCTGGTAGGGATGGTGGCTGGCAGGGTGTGCCAGGCACTGGGTGGAACAGGCCTGGCAGCTCAGGGTCTTCAGTGTAGCCATGGCTTGGGACACCCTGTACACCCAGCAAGACCCCTAGGGAAGAGAAGGAGGGTGTGAGTGGCAGGTGACTGAGCTGCGACTCGGTCTGAGACCACTGAACCCTACCCCTCCCAGGCCTCTGTGGGTGGAAGGAGGGGCTGTCTCTATCCTAGAGTTATAGAGAAGTTAGCAAAAACCAGCAAGCACACAGCTAGGCTGGGATTTGAACCCAGGACGTCTGGCTCCAGACCTGTGGGTGTTTTGAGTCCTGCCACCTCTGGCCTGTTAGCACAGGTGGGCAGAGAGGTAGCATTAACAGAGCACATGCTGTCACCTAGTCACCCCCAGCTGCCCAGGGAACAGAGGCTCCGAGAGGAGCTCTAAAGGCTACATAGTAAAGCCTATACCTGGGCCTCCTCATGTGCACAAACCTGACATTTCAGGCAGAAAGAATGGTGACGACACTGCTGATATGCTTGTGGAGACATGTCACATGCCAAGTACTGTTCTGAGAGTTTTTGCATGTTCTTCCCAGAAGGCTGCCTTGTGAGGTGAGTACTACTGTCACCTTTGATTTCCAGATGGAAAAATGGAGTCCCAAACAGGTGAAGAAACTTGCCCAGAGTCATAGAACCTGGTGGTGGCTGGGCTGGGCCTGGAGCCCCAACTGCCTGATACTAAAGTCTGTGCTCTGAGCTTCAGTTTGTATAAACCTGTCTGGCAGACACCTGAGGTACCTGCTGTCTGCCAAGTCCTATGGTGAGAACCGCATGGAAACGAGGATGGTTCAGCTCTGGTCCCTGCCTCAACAGTGCATAGGCTGGCTGGGGAGACCCTGAATGAGGGGTACAGGGACAAACGACATAGGACTCACCTGCACTCACTGCCCAGTGGGCCTTGTGTCCCTGCCTCTGACATGGCTCGTGGTTGAAGTCTTCATCGTAACTGGTGCTCAGGTTAAGGCCGAAACGGTGGCACAGCCCTGGGACCCACCCTTCGTCATCCCTATCCCACCCTCTCTTGGGCCTTGGGATACGGGATGAGCAGGGGATGTCCAGTGACAAGGTGCTGCAGGACAAGGTCTCTGTTGGGACTGCCCAGGCCACCACAGAGCAGCTTGGTCTGGCAGCCTAGTACCTCCTGGGCCAGTCTGCCCATGTTGGTCACTGTAGGGTGAGAATACACGGAGGGCTTGCTCTATGCCTGACATTATGCCAAGGGCCTGCCAGGGATTAACATCTCCTACCCTCACCCTGACCACTTTGGTACAGAGAGGCTACCTGACCATGCCCATAGTGAGGAGGTGACAGAGCGGATTTGGAACCCAGGCAACTGGTTGAGTCTACCTCAAATCCACTCTGTTCTACAGAGAAGGGAAAAGGGCCAAGGGAAGGGAATGAGATCCCCTCATGTGCCTGCCAGCACCCCACCCAGCCTCTCTGGCCCCTCCTAGTGAAGGGCTAACAGAGCACCTGGCACAAGACCCTTCCCCACCCAACTCACCAGAGAACATTTCTCCCTGGGCTGTGTAGCCTTTCTCCAGGGCCACCTGCACAAGTCTTTCAAGGGGGATGCCGTTGGGGGGCAACAGGAGAGTGCCTGCCATCCACAAGGCCACCAGTCCACATCTGGAGACAAGTAGACCCAGACTGTCAACCCTTAAGTTGGGCTCATCCTTACCCTGAAGCTGGAGTGGGAGAACAGCCTTGCTACTCTGGAGGAGTTCCCTTCTTACTCCCAAACTGGATGGGGAGACCAAACTCCCCTTCATGGAAGAAGACTTCCAAAGCCTGACTCCAGGGTTAGAGTGCTAGTGGAAAGGTGGGAAGAGGTCACCCGGGTTTCCTGGGAGTAAGTGCCAGAGTGGAATAAGAGAGAATGACGTGGTTCACACTTGTTCTCTTGCTGTTTACTACGGCTGCACCCAGGACCCTGACTTGAAAAATTCTCTCTTTCCCTCCCTACATCTCCTCCTCAAGCTGCCTAGCATGAACCCACTCCCTGCATCCTCCCAGCAAGGGAGGTTGGGGGTCCCACATCAGGGCACACACTGAGGGCCTTCTTGGATGAGAGACGGCAGATCGGCACAGAAGAGGATCCACTGCAGGTCACTTCGGAACCTGAAGAAGAGCCACAGTTAGGTCAAAAGGGAATTAGATCTGGGAGTCCCCCCCTCGGGGTCTGGCTGGGAGCAGGGTATCCAGGGATGGTTAACGGACAGACCTGGCTGTCCTAAGGCTAGAGAGCTGCACCCGGCTCACTGACTTCACCTCTCTGAGTCTCAGTTTCCTCATCTGGTCAGTGGGAATCATCCTGCTGCCTGCCTGCTCCCTGCTCTGTTACTGAAGGGCGAAGAGCAAACAGATGTGCAGACTTTGCAATGGGGAATCAGAAAAGCTTATTTGAGGAAATTTCTCAAATGAGTATCTCCATACCCAAAGTCTTCCTGTCATCTTTTTTTTTTTCTCAAGTCTGTTTCTCAGGCTGTTAAACACAGTAAAGATCTCTTAACTCATCCTTGCGTAAAACCAGGTAACACACATATAGCTTTAGAGATCACCTTAATGATGAATCTTTGCACCCTGGGAAGGTCACCTAGACAGTTTTGGTGATTCCTACCCTTCAGGCCTCAGAAGGGATTGTGTTAATTATTCCTATTCCAAGGCTAGACAGAGGGCAAGGCTGCAGGGAGGACCCAGAGCTCCTGGTTCCCAGTTTGGGCCACTTTCTTGAAAAAAGGAGATGGTAGTACAGAACTGCAGTTAAAAGCACAGATCCCTGCTCCCAGAGTTCGAACTGGATTTTTCCTTCTTTTCACTGTGGCTAAGCACTTTATAAGCCTCAGTTTTCTCATAGAGAAAATGAGATGATAATAATTCTACCTTAGGGGTTGCTGAGAGGATTCAATAAATTAATATTTAAAAACACTTAAAACAGTCCTTGACATATGCTAGGCATGCAATAACGGTGGTTCTTCTTTGCACTAAATTTGCCTCACCTTGGTCAGGACATTTAAAATAGATTGCAAATGTGTCTGGAGTGTATGGAGTTTCATTGTGAGTCTGGGCACGTCACTACTCCCTTTTCCCTTCAGCCAGGCAAACATTAAACCTTGTCCCTGTGGCCCAAGTAGGGCTCTACAACCCTGCCCTCCTTCTTGGGTCCCTGGATTCTCCAGCTTCCTCCTGAGCCTGTGGACTCCTGTTTCATGACTGCCACTTCCCAGAAGTAGCATCCCTCCCTGTGCAAAGCCCTCCCATGGCTCCCCAGTGCCCTGCGGACAGCCCCCCCCACTGCTTTCATATGACCCAGCAAGTCCTCTGTGAGCTGTTTGTTGCCCACCTCTGCAGCCCCATCTTTGCCACTTCCTCATGGTAAGGAAATTATTTACAGTTCCTAAATACAACACGTCCTCATTTCACTCTGGGCCTCCATGCAAGCTGTTTATGCTCATCTCACATCCCTACCCTGACTTGTTCAACAGTACTCAGGCTCCTCCTTCTCCAAAAAGCTCCCAGACTGATCAGGACAGCCCTGTCTACCCTTGGCTGTCACTGTCTGGTGGGGTGGCAGAGGATATGCTTCCCTCTGGACCAGGCACTTGTGAGGGCAAGCCCTCTTCACTGCTGGAGGCATACCACCACTGAAGGAGGCCAGCCAGGGGACTGAAGCAGTCAGACCGTTTGACCTTCAGCAAATTAGAAAACTCCAAGAGATGGCTTGGGTGATCTGGGGAGAGGTGAATGGGTGAACCCCTAGGTGGGTGGGGTGGGGCATGGAGACTCTACCGGTCCTTGTGCAGCTTCAGAAGCCTCTTCACATCTTCTCTGCCCCTGGGGACTTGGCCAACCTTTTCCAAAGCCTCCTTCAGGAGATGGCTCTTCTCCAAGCCGAAGACATGAGGGGGAGCAGCCCTCTTAGGAGGGGGTGGTGGCAGTGTTGGGGGTGGGGGGGGAATAGGGGATTGGAGACTACAGGAAGGGGGTGGATAAGCTGAGTCTGGAGGACTGGGGGACGGGGGAGGAGGTGGGAAGATGGGGGGTCGGGGTGCAGAGGCTCCTAGAGGGATTCCTGGTTTTAGGGGAGAGTATGGAGAAGTCATCTTAAAGTCTACAAGAGGGACTGAAGGGGTGAGAATGGAAAGGGGAAGGATCCTTCAAAAGGGCTTGGCTTCAGGGATGGAGATTTTACAGGTTTTAGATCTGAGCTCCAGAATTTGGGTGCTACACAATGGGTCTGAAAGAACCAAGGCTAAAATTTGAAACCATGGATTCAGGGAATGGGACTCACTCAAGTCAGGTAGGAACTGAGGATTAATGGAGTGGGGTCTAAAGTCTGGAACCACTGCTGTGGTACGGGCCTTGGGGATGTTTAGGGAGGGACATTTAGGAGGACTCACTAGGAGTTAACCTATTCTCTGAGACTAGATTTGGAAACTCACGGGTCAATTTCAGGATATGAAAACCAGGAGTCAAGGGTCTAAACTTTAGGCCTGTGAACCTCAACCCACAGGAACTGTATTAAAGGGTCGTGGCATTAGGAAGGTTGAAAACCACTGGAAGGGTCTTAGGGGCCCAAGACTAAATATTTGGGGAACTTAGGTCTTGTACCCCTTCACATCCCAGGCCCGAATATGGAAACTTTGAGCTGACCTTTGAGTCAGAGGTCAAGAGGTCAAAAATGACACCAGTCAAGGAAAACGCCCTAGTTGTGGAGAAGGTCCTGATATCACAGAGCAACAGGAAAAGTCTGTGGGCTGAAGACGCTAAGGTCGGAGGCAGGACGGAGCCGCAGTAAGAGCTGGAAAAGAGAAAAAAGCGTAAAGAAATAAAACGCGGATCACCCTCCCGCAAAATGGCGTCCCCCACACAACGCGTTTCGCAAGTCACGTGATATTACTCACAACAGGTGACCACCCCACTTGGCGATCACGTGACAGAATGCTAGGCGGGGAGAATAAGAGTGGTTTCCGAAGAACTGCCTCCGGAAGAGACTGTTAGAACCGATTGGCAAGAAACTCGTGACCTTCACTGATTGGGCCGTAGGCCTGCAGTGGAAGGGTTTTCAGGGGAGGTGGGGCGGGGTCTTTCTGCCTCGGCGGGAGCCCAAATGTCATTTTGATTGGTCAGATCTGAGCCCAGATTTACTCTGATTGGTTAAGCTACTGATTTTCCGCACCGGGATTGGCTTACGGAAAGGCAAAGGTGGGGCTGAGAGAGAAGGCTTCGTGGTCTGAGATCGGGAACGCGGCTACCTGTGCGGACTGAAGCCCTGTTGGTAGGTGGCTTCGGGTGCAGGCGAGAATGGGCGCCAGGCAAGTGGTACGCTTGACGTCTGGGTCTTCCCGCCCTTCATCAGGGAAACTACACGGCGCTAAGCCAAGGCGCCCCAAACTCGTCCCTTTTTCCTTACCTGGCTCTTACATCCGGGTTTTTTCTTTAGGGCGGCCCTTTGGGCGTGTGGGCCAATGGGAGTCGCCGTTTACGACGCTCCGCCTTCTGGGTCGTGTAGAGCATGCCGGGACTCGTAGTAGACCTCTCGAGAGTTCCCTCCGCACGCGCGCGGGTACGAGAAGCGGAGTCCTGCACGCGCTTTGTTGCCCTGGCGGTTCCTCCATTCTGTCCCGCGCTCCCATCTTACCAGACTTCCTCTGGGAGGGAAGATCTTTGACCAGCTCTTTAAGCGAGCGTTGGGGCAAAGGATTTGGAGAAACCCGGGACTAAAGTTACCCTTATCCTTTTTTAAGCCCTACCTCGGCACCTCACTCCATGGCAGTTCCCGAGGCCCGCCCCAACCACACTATTTATATCAACAACCTCAATGAGAAGATCAAGAAGGATGGTGAGTTTTGTCCTCAACACCCCCCTGGTTCATCTTACGTTCTTTCCTTTAACTTCGTCACTTTTGGTCATTCTTGAAGGTTTCCCCTCACAGGATCCCTTCTCCAGTTAGCCTTCCCCATCTCCCTCTTCTCTCAGGTGGCTGCTCCCGACTGACCACAGGCCATGGCATTCTCCGTCAGGCCCTGATCTATGGGCTATCGTGGAGTGTCTCTATCTACGTAGTGGCCTGTGAGCTCTGTCAGGGTAGAGGCTGGGACGTTTCTGGTCATTAGTGTTCTTAGTGATCAGCCCACAGTGAAATGTACAGTAATAATGATGACTTAACACTCTGTATCATAGGCTGATCTGTGTACTTCTTTCTTTTTTTTTTTTTTTTTTTTTTGCCCGTGTACTTCTACATAAATCTGAGTTATAGTTAAGTCTCAGGTGCAGCGGCTCATGCATATAATCCCAGCGTTCTGGGGTGCCTTGAGTACTCCCTTTGAGACCAACCTGTCAAGAGTGAGACTCCTGGGCGGCGCCTGTGGCTCAAAGGGGGTAGGGGGCCGGCCCCATATGCCGGAGGTGGCGGGTTCAAATCCAGCCCCGGCCGAAAACTGCAAAAAAAAAAAAAAAAAAAAGTTAGATTCCTTTCCTATTAAAAATAGAAAAATACTAGCTGGGCATGGTGGGGGGCACCTGTAGTCCCAGCTCCTCAGGAGACTCAGACAAAAGGATTGCTTGAGCCCAAGAGTTTGAGGTTGCTGTGAGCTATGATGATAACCATGGTACTCTACCCATAGCGACAGAGTGAGACTGTCTCAAAGGAAAAAAAAAAAACCTGTAAGAAGAACCTGTTATAATTCACATTTCTCAGGAAATTGAGACTCAAGGTGATGTGACTTGGGTGGCACCTGTGACTCAGTGGGTAGGGTACCAGCCCCCGTATGCCAGGGGTGGCAGGGTTCAAACCCAGCCCAGTCCAAACTGCAACAACAACAACAACAAAAATAGCTGGGCATTGTGGCAGGCGCCTGTAGTCCCAGCTACTTGGGAGGCTGAGGCAAGAGAATCGCAAAAAAGGTGATATAACTTGCCCAAGGTCACATGGCAAGGAAAATGGTTGATACCACTTGTATGGAATTCTGCTTAACAACTGAATTTTTTTTTCTTTCAGTTTTTGGCCGGGGCTGGGTTTGAACCTGCCACCTCTGGCGAATGGGGCCGGTGCCCTACTCATCTGAGCCACAGGTGCCAACAACTGCATTTTTTTTAACTCAGAAAGACTTTTCCACTTTCTTGAGTAATTCTCACCTTTGTTGAACCTCATTTTCTGTATCTGAAAACTGGGCAAAATCAAATCTTCTTTCCACGGATCTTGTTGAGGGGGCAGGCATTTTTTAAAGGCAGGATAAATAATTATCTTTTTGATTATCAAAAGAAAATCATCAGGAGAATTAAAAGAGCTTGTTGGGATTAAGTTTGCATTTACCAATAAAGTTGCTGTTGAGAAAAACAATCAGGAATGTAAACTTTACGTATAATTTTAGAGTGTGGTACCTGGCCAGTACTGGGCAGTGCTAGGGGAACACTGGTGACAGAGAACCTTGGTTCTGCAGGACAGTGTCAGCCCAGAGTAGTCAGGGCCATGATGGCACAGGCAGAGTGCTAGAAAGACAGGGATTCATTTAGGTTCATGGAAAAGTAGACAGGAAAGTCACATAGAGGAAGCAGTATATATGTTACAGTGAGGGTGACGAGTGTTCCTAACTTGGGCCATGTTGGTCTTAGGACTAAAAGAACCTAGAGCATTCTGGACATTACAAGTAGCTTTGTGGGACTGTGAACCACAGAGAAGTTTTCAGTGAGCAGTGCTTTGATGGCAGGTGGCTGTGAGGCATTCGACTTTGTTTTGGGAGCGTCGGGGAGCCAGGCTGCTCCCTGTCCTGACTGCACGTCTTATAGAATATCTTCCCAGCTGTGGAGGGTGAACTCGAATGGACAAGAGGGGAGGCTGGAGAGTGAGGCGAGGCCTGGAGTCCAGTGGAAGGGCTGAGGTCTGAACAAGGTTTGTGGGGGATGGAGCTTGGAGAGGAAAGCTGGAAATGTCACCACCAGGAAAATTTGGGGGAATTGCTTCAAAACACCTTTGGCCCCTGTTCCCATCTCCTACTCCAACATATACACACACCTTCTCTTCTTTCCTCTTCTAGTATCTCTTTCACCAAGCAGCTTTAGCTTCGGCTCAGCTATCTTGTGTGCTTAAAATATTGGTACTCTCTTCTAGATGGTGAGAGGGGTCCTTGCTTACCTTGAATCCCACCTGCTGTCAAGTAAGACTGATGGCTGGTGAAGTGTAGTACTGGGGTTCAGATGGATTTGTGTCATGTGGTCCCAGCTCTGACATGTCCTTCCCCTCACCCTCAGGATACTTGGCCTGGAGGGTGAGGAATCCTCTGAGAACCTGTTTCCATCTTGGTAAAGTCAGGGCAGTCATAGTTGTCACCCCATGGGGTTGTTGTGAAGATTTAGTGACATTATTTTCATAAAGTACTTTAATGGTGTCTTTAGTGGTAAATGTTTGTGGAGACATTTGTGTGCTGGGGTCTGCACTAGGCATGAAGATGCTGCAGTAAACAAATGGGGCAGATTTACAGCTCTTGAGGAGAGAGACAAGTAAACATACCGTGTCAGGAGGTAGAAAATGCCATGAAGGAAAAGCAAGTAGGGTAATGAGATCTTTGGGATATTTACACGTGATGGTCAGAGAAGGCCTTTCTGAGGTACCAGCATGTGTGCTGAGACCTGGGTTAGTAGGCGCAGCTATGTAAATACCAAGTTGAGGGAGGATGTTTCAGGTAGAAGGTGCAGTCAGTGTCAGCGCCCTGGGGCAGGATTCATTTGTTGGGCCTGAGAGGGGGCTGGGAGGGCAGTGTGGCTGGAGACTTAGGTGTGCAGTAGAGTGTAGGCAGAGATGAGTCTGCCAAGGTCACATTACACAGGCCTATGTCAAGGTGCTGGTGGCTGTAAAAAGAGGTGTTCATTAATTATTTACTATGTTCCAGGTGCCATTCTGAGCCCTTTGCACATGTGTACTAATTTCCTTTTATAGCACCTCTGGGTAGGTACTGGTGCTGTCTTCATCTCACAGAAAAGCATACTTGGCAACTTGAATGGTTCTTAGCAACTGCTACTGCTAGGTGTTTTTTTGGAGATGGAAAGACATCTCAGTCTGTCACCCTGGATAGATGACTATGGTATCATAGCTCACAGCAACCTCAAACTCTTGGACTTAAGCCATTCTCTTGCCTTAGCCTCCCAAGTAGCTGGGACTACAGGCGCCTCCCACAATGCTTGGCTATTTTTTAGAGACGAAGTCTCACTCTGGCTCAGGCTGGTCTTGAACCTATGAACTCAGGCAATCCACCCACCTCAGCCTCCCAAGTGCTGGCATTACAGGTGTGAGCCACCACACCCAGCCTGGAGTCTTACTCTTGTTCAAGCTGGTCTCAAACTCCTGAGCTCAGATGACCCACCGGCCTCAGTCTCCCAGAGTGCTAGGATTACAGTTGAGAGCCACTGCGTCTGAGAAGACACTGATCCACACCTTTCTGGATGCTGTCAGTTTGGCTGTTGGCCTCCTATCTGGGCTCACTTACTATGGAATGAAGTGTTCGGAGTGTTCAAATCTTAAGACATGATGCTGGCTCGGCGCCTGTGGCTCAACGGGCTAAGGCGCCAGCCACGTACACCTGAGCCGGCGAGTTCGAATCCAGCCCTGGCCTGCCAAACAATGACGGCTGCAACCAAAAAATGGCCGGGCATTGTGGCAGGCGCCTGTAGTCCCAGCTACTTGGGAGGCAGAGGCAAGATGCTTGAGCCCAGGAACTGGAGGTTGCTGTGAGCTGTGATGCCACAGCACTCTATCTGGGGTGACAACTTGAGGCTCTGTCTCAAAAAAAAAAAAAAAAAGACATGATGCCAAGGCCTTTGGTCATCTGTGGGTATTTTCTTTTTTCTTTTTTTTTGAGACAGTGCCTCAAGCTGTCACCCTGGATTGAGTGCTTTGGCATCACAGTTCACAGCAACCACCGACTCCTGGGCTTAAGCGATTCTCTTGCCTCAGCCTCCCAAGTAGCTGGGACTACAGACACCTGCCACAATGCCTGGCTACTTTTTCATTGTAGTTGTCATTGTTGTTTGGCAGGCCCGGGCTGGATTCGAACCCGCTAGCTCTGGTGTATGTGGCTGGCACTTTAGCCACTTGAGCTGCAGGCACCGAGCCATCCTGTGGGTCTTTTCTTTCTCCACTGCAGAGCTAAAGAAGTCCCTATATGCCATCTTCTCCCAGTTTGGCCAGATCCTGGATATCCTGGTATCACGAAGCCTGAAGATGAGGGGCCAGGCCTTTGTTATCTTCAAGGAGGTCAGCAGTGCCACCAATGCCCTTCGCTCCATGCAGGGTTTCCCATTTTATGACAAGCCTATGGTGAGCATTGTGGGTGTGGAAGTTATGTGTGTGCAAAATGCTAGAGGAGACTGAGTGGGCCTGCTTGGAGGAGTGGGGTGTAGGGGTCTGGTCACCAAGGTATGGTGCATCAGGCTCCAGGGGGAAGGGTTGGGCCAGGAACAGGGCAGGCGCCTGTTACACATTTAAGAGGTCAAGGGGACTGTATTCTTTGGAAGGTGAGAGAAGTGGCTTAAAGTCCTTGCCCTGATCTGGAGTTCTTGGCGAATCACTGGCAGGCATTTTGGTTGTTTATGTGATTCTTTTCCCTTAGTCCCCCAGTCAGTTTTTGAGTTTTACCTGATTGAAATGTCTTCCTGAGCCAACTCCCTTAGCGCGGTGACAGCAAGTCTCAGTGTGTGCAGGCCCCAGGCAGGTCACCTCCATGTGAAGGCAGATCATGTAGGGACAGCTGGGCCACCTGTTACCTCCATCTGGAGAGGGCAGAGCATTGACTTCAGCTTGGCACCTGTGGATATACAACAGGTTGCCACATCTTCCATTTGACTTTCTGGAGCATCTTTGGAATTAGCTTTTGTAGTTTTTTTTTTTTTTTTTTTTTGCGGTTTTTGGCCGGGGCTGGGTTTGAACCCCCCACCTCCAGCATATGGGGCCGGCGTCCTACTCCTTTGAGTCACAGGCGCCACCCAGAATTAGCTTTTGAGGTGCGAAGACCATAAGTTTTTCTGCGTTGTCCTCTCCCTTGCTTTTTCCCCAACATTGCTGCTTGGGCCACATGAAGTACTCTGACTTTTTTGTCAGAAAGTTCTGTCTACTCTACTTTCAAAACATCTACCAGCTGCTTGCTTCTCCCTGGTCCAGCCACCACCCTTGAAAGTACAATGGCTTCAGCCTGCTTCCATACTACAGCCACGGTGCCCCTTGTGAGACATGAGTAAGAGCACCTCACTCCCCTGTTCACCACACTCCAGGGCTTCCTCAGGAATAGACAAAGTCCTCAGCAGAATCACCTGTTGTCTCTGTGACTTCCTTATCCATATTCGCTTCTTTGGTGTTTAGTGAATGTGCTGTACAGAGGCCTTAGCTCTTCACGTGGGCATTCCCTTTGTTAGAAGGCTCTTTCACCAGAGCCTTTCCCTATGAAGAGCCTAGGCTCTTTCCCTATGGCCTGCTTCCTCCCTCTTTGTGTCTGCACAAATGTCACCTCAGTAAAGGCTTTCATAGCCACCCTGTCTGAAATATTCACTTCTTAACATTTCACACCCCCTTCTCAACTCATTTTTAAGTGTTTTTACATTACATAAGCTCCACAAGGGCAGGGACTTTTGTCTGTTTTGCTCATTGCTATATTCCCAGACCTTAAAATGAGGCCTGGAATCTAGTAGGTTCTCCATAAACAGCTGGGTGAGATTTAACCTAGAAGACTAGATCCCTGTGCACAGTGCTCCTGTCCTAGCATTGTCTCCTTAAACCTTAGACCTGCTGTTCAGGGCTGTCCCAAACTCCTTTAAAAATGTTAACAGCTGGGCTCGGCGCCTGTGGCTCAACAGGCTGAGACGCCAGCCACGTACACCTGAGCTGGCGGGTTCGAATCCAGCTCGGACCCACCAAACAAC